>CAAKHG010016224.1:0-14913 GCA_901007715.1 Dactylopterus volitans | reverse complement strand
CGTATCAAAATAGTTGGAGATCTTGCACCACAGTCACTTCAGCCAGGTCTGCGTCTAAACTGATCTGGCCTGAGCTCACAGGTCGAACGTGGCGCACATGTTTAAAAACATTAAGAATTAGAGAGGAGTTTCCTTTCACTGCCACTCGATTTTTATTATTATTGCACATTACCTGTGTTATCCTTCAACTCTATATACTTACTTTTATAGCCTTGATTCCAGATTTGGTGATCTGGGTCATCTTGGCCTTGGAAATGGGGGGCTTGTACTCATTGAGCGAGTACAGCTGAAGAAAATAAACAGACAACAGAAAAACAAAAAAAAAATTTGTTATGCAACACAATGGCAAAATCAAGAAAACAAGGTTGACAAGTCAAAGCCGCCACACATCTCTAAGCATCCCCTGGAGCCTGCAAGCTTCCGTCAACATCTGCAAAACCTTTTTTTTTTTTACTCGATGTTGGTGATTCATGAGGCCTCCTACTGATTGGCAACGGTTCTTTCAACAGCATCATTAAAACCGCATAACTTTTCACAACTCAACTATGAGGTGTGGATTACCGTTAGCAGTTAGCTGTTGCCGAACGGGGAAATCAGTGCTGACTTTGGGGACAATAAAAACATATGATGGTTACGCTAGTGCCGTTAGCCTAAAGCTCTTTGCTAGCGTCAACTGTATGAATGCGCGATTTGAACACACGTCATCGCTGTTCCTGGCAGATAAATAGACGCATTACAAACATTTCACTCAAAAGTTCGCTAATTGGTAATAATTATGTGGTAGAATGGCAGAGACCGTGGAACACCCCCCCCCTCAACCCCCGTGAATACCAGTAAAGCTAGCTATCACGTAACGCAGGTGGTTTTGCTAACTTGTCGCCAGCTAGTCACCGCTGGCATTCGGCTGCGGAAAATACTTGCTAACGGACTAGCAAGGCTAACAATGCGTGTACTGGCAGTCGCATGCCCGTCACAGAAATAATGTTGAAAGGTGTAATGAGACCTCGCCGAATCCGCCACTAGATGAGGGACGAGCCCCACAGCGGATAGCGGCCTTGCGTGAGACAGCCCTCATTCTCGGCAAGTTTATGCTAGCGTCAGCTAACTAGCCACCGCGAACGAGAAAGAGAATACAATTTTCTATGGCCCGTGATCGAAAAAATTTGCAACGGTTTCAAACAAACCTCGTTGTTGAAGGCTTTGACGGCCTCCATAGTGTTGTGTTTTGGCTCGCAGGTGTCTAAATGTGTAAAAACTGTCTCTTCAATAACAGGTTTGAGACATGCATGCTCGACGGTTGGTGAGATGGAGGAGACTGCCAATATGGCGCATATAACCTCAATGGCAAATCTGCTCCGCAGAGACCTGCGACCCCAAGCGGCGGCTTTGGGGTACTACGCCGACCACTTCCTCCGACCACAGCAGCACTGCGCACAACAGACAATGTGGATGAGAAAGCTGTTCATAATAATGCTTTATTTGCCTGTACACAAATAGGCACGGTGACTTTCGGACCAGAATCAAAATACAAATAGAAAACAACTTCACACAACCATTACACAACTATGAACACCAAGTTAAAAGTTTGACACAGATCGGATAAAACGTGAGCGTTAAAAAAAACAAACAAACGTGTCTTTGTGCCTGGAGCTCCATCAGTCAAAGGCCTCTGCTTGGGCTCACCTTAATAAACGTTGGCACTCTAGAGCTCTTGACCGTCTGATCATCTGTTTATCTTTAATTAGAGCAATGTTTGGATCTGCTGGACTTCGTCTTGGTCCTCAAGGGCTGGCAGAAAGTTTTTTTTCCCCCGTCATTCAGTCTTTAGTTCAAACTTCCTGTACATACCGCAGATATTAATTACTGATTAAATCTCTTATCACTGCTAAGTAGAAACTGTTTGCTACTGTCAGTTGTTCAGGGGCTGTTGTGCATGTCGTTAACTCAGAAGTATATTTAAATTTGGGGTGCAATCCTTCATTTGTTGGTTTTAACACAGGGATATACATTACCCACAAATTATGTTGTACTGAAAAGGATACGATTAACGAGTAAAGCAGAACTATTTTCAGGAGTAGCAAAAAGGATTCATATTTTGACCAACTGCTCTTAATTAAAATTTAATTTTTCCTGAAATCACCATTGGAAAACATTTAGACAACACAGCTCAGTCTGTAAAGGCTCGATGATAAATATGAAGACATCCAGGGCAAACATACACACCAACAATTCTCAGCCGTTTTGTTTAAAACATGTCACAGGCAGTGGAGGTGCATGGCACCAATAAGAGACCAAAAACAGTAAAAACATGTTCACAACTGATGAAATAAAAAACAGATTAAAACAAAACAAAAAGAAAAAAACAATACTATAAAAGCAAGTGTTTCTATGCAGAGATCAGTGGATCTGTTACTAGCGACACGCTCCAACATTCTGAACATGAAAACAAAGATGCATAGATTCACAGAATTACAAGGGTAACAATCTTCTGCAAAATGTGCTAATCTTACACATCAAACGGTAAAAGTAATACTAAGACACGATTCACATTTTAATGTGACCTGCTGATCATAAAATGTCTGCACCGATTCCATTTCGGAATTAAAAATAACAATAATAAAACACTGTTCTTCATAGATCCACTGACTTGTTGAGTTGCATTTAACTTCCACTAGTTTGGCACAGTGGCCTCAGTTGACAGCAGTTTGTAGATGTTTTTGATCCTTTTGAGTCCAAATGCAGTGAAAACAGTCATGAGGAGTGTTTATAAACTGGTCTCCACCACTGGGGCAGCGATGACCGACGCTGCCGCTTGTGCATTTTCTGACGCCATCTGCTGGCAACTTTTGTCGCAGATCTCCTGCACCAGCGGCGCGTTGGCTTCCTTCCATTCTCTGAACTTGACTGAGGTCAGCGTCGGGTCTGACAGCACCTGCTCGATTGTCTGGAGGTCCGCCTCTTTTGACTAAAGCCAGAAAAGAGAGCAAAGGTAATGGGAGCTATCGGCATTAAATCGGTATTTAAAACAATGGTAAAACTAAGCGAAAAGTGTTTGTTTCTTTTCCCCGCTTGTTTTACTGTGGGCTACTACGCACTATCCTTGTTTTGAAAAGATGGCAGAGGAAAACACACCTTGTGAAATGAAAAACGTACCTTTAATGTGCTGTTCAGTGTCCTGATAAGGTGCAGTTTATCATTGACTGTCTGGTTTTTACAGCGTTTTACGAAGGAGGCCCTGAATTCCCTTTTGGTGGATGGTTTCCGGTCTCCTATGGGCGAGAGGCTGGCCTGCTTCAGGTGGATGTACAGTCTCTCCATCTCATCAGAGTTGCAATGCCCTGAAACAAGACAGTGGTGCACATGTCATCACCACAGTAACATATAGTACAACGTGATAACTCATGAATCAAGGAGACACACAAAGGTACAAAATAAGAGTTACAACACTATATGTGAGTGCGCAAGCATACAGACTAAAATCTTCTTCTGAATGCTAAAAATAGTATGTTAATCAGTGACAGAATACCATAAAAATGAAAACATATTTTGTTTAACTTAATTTCAATGTATATCAAATATGCAAAGCATTTACTGGTTCCAGCTTGAAAAACGTGAAAATCTGTAACATTTATCAGTTTATGTTAGTGTGAAATGAATGTCTTTGGCTTTGAGATTTTCTGGCTAAGTACAAACCAGTACTTTGATGAACTGATAACATAAAATAATCCTTTGAGTCTTGTTTTGTTACGAAAGGCAGAATATGGAGAAGTAGCAGGTTGTTGTTTTTTTCCAAATGACACATCAGAAACTGAGAATACAGACTCCTTCATCTACAGTGACGGTTAGCTTAAACGAAGAAGAAAAAAAAACACTTATCAACCTATAAGAAGTGAGTTGAAAACCCCAAAAGTTGAATAGCTTTTAGGTTTGAACCATTTTAAGTAAAGAAGTTGCTCAAAGTCATCTGTATGTCCAGACCAGTCATATTGCTCAGTGTGCTTGACTTACACTCGTGCATATAAGGTTGGTTTGAAGATAAAAAAAAGCTTGCTTATGCAATAACTGGTTTGAGATGGACAAACCAGCAAATGAGAAGATGCAAAAGCATTTGGGTGACCAAGATCTCCTTTCCTCATCATAGCTCTATTATTATCTTCCCTTATTTCTGGTGAATCCTCAACAGAATATCCAGACTCACCTCCATCTTCAGCAGCTGAAACCACCGTCAGCGTCTCCCCCTGCGCCGGGGGGCTTTCCCCATGAGACCCCGTGTCCGGGGATTCCAGGAGACCTGAACCCTCCAACGCCTGGGAGCTGCCCTCCTCTTCCGCCTCCTCCTGCGGAGGCTGATGTGAGTGTACCTGGACTGAGCACACCACGACCGTTTCCCCGGTGGGAGGAGACACCTGCGAGACCAGATCCAACCACGACTGCCGGTGCTTGTTGAGCGAGGAGGCGGAGCTCTGTGATGTCATCGTGCTGACAGGCGAGGAAAGTGAGCCATTGGCCTCACTGGGGACCGTGGAGGAGTACGGGGGAGGAAGGGTGCCCTGGAAGACAAAACAAACCACCGCCAGGGGTGGAAAAAAAAATGAGTCACATGTGTGCAAAGTCGAAGCTAGACGACGACGACAAGGAGCACGTTCACGCGGTGTTCAGAGAATAGCGGCCTTCACTGTAGCCGCCAGCTGACCTGATGCGTGCTACCGGGGGGACCGGACCCATCCACGGAGTCCCGCAGGGTCTGCTCAGAGTACGGTGGAGGAGGGATCTCTGTGCTTTCTGCTTCTTCATGGTCACTGGCTTCACTGTAACACTCTGAACACCCATGTGGGGAAAAAAAAAAGTCAGAATTCATCACGATCCCAAATAATTAAAAAAAAAAAAAAGATTAGATATCATGTGTCATGCTAGGAAACGTCTTGCGGTTTTTATGAGATAATTTCAACATCAACTGACAGTGGCATTTTGTGTCATTTTCATTCAACAGTTAGTTGACAAACAAACAAATGAATTGTGGGCGCTCACCGACTGCATTGCTCTGCTCTGTTGGCTCATACTGGATGGAGGCAAGTCCAAGCTTATTCAGCCATCTGGGGAAAAGGGAAACATTTAACTAAACAGCGTTTGTGCCAGCGTGCAACAATGTATCTCAAAGCAGGGAAAGGCTGAATGAGCAAAATCTCGCATTCTCATGCGACTTACAAATTCATTTCTTCATGGCTGTCAGCGGCAAAATAGAACATCATGACCTGCGGGTGGCAGGCTTTGAATGCACTGGAAGAGCAAAAATAAACAGCCAAGATGGGATTACGAACAATATTAGCTTGTGCTTGTACATGTGTCGATTCATTTTAACAGCCCCAACTGCGCGCTCGAGTCCCGTGAGTGTGGGAGCAGTTTCTGTAACACTGAAGTCGAACAACAGCTGGAGCTTTAGTTCCTTTAATTTCAAATCGGTGGGGGTTGGTGGCTGAGTGAAGCTGGTGCGCTTACTGTTTCTTCTTGCACTCGATGGCGATGTCAATCATGAAGTTGGTCAAGTCGATGTAGCCCTCCGCCTTCTCTGCCTGCGAGAAACAAATTGAACAGCACCGGGTGTTAAGACGAGCCGACGATTTCAAACCACTTCCTGACACAACGAGACCTGCTGTGAAACCGCGGCCAGCTGCTTCTTCAACTTCCTCCGACTGTATAATTGGTGACACAGACGGGATCTCATGGTCGTCATGATGCCAGGAAATCAAACCCAATCGGTTGCGTTTATCTGTGCCAGGAGCTGACGAGTCATTAGCGACGGTGGCAGATTCAGGAACTGCTTTGACAGTGTTTGGCGGCAGTGACAAGCTGGCAGGCCGACAACTGTGTGAAACAAGGGTGAGTCATCCGCCAGCCTGCACCCTCCCCTCTAAGCCCCCCCACGCCCACTCGAAGGACTCGATATGTGTTAAAATGAGGACAGATTAGAAACATATGGCCATGCGGCTGAATTAAGGTTTTGCAACAGGACATCCGAGCGGCAGTCACAAATATACACCAATCAAGCGCAATATTATGACCGCTGCATGTTTACCACAGAATATAATGCAACAGCCCTGCAGTAATTCACGATGCTGTTGAACTGCACTGGATTGTATGTCCCGAATATTTTATCACCCTTATGCATACAAGTTGGATGACCAAAATGTTAGGGACATATAACCCAGTAAAGTTCAACAGCATCACAATGTTCAGTCCCAATAACAACCATTAAAATATGTCAACACCTCTCTCAAATAGAAACATTTCAACATGAAACTTCTCCTGAAGGGAGAATGTATTGCAGGGCTGTTGCATTACATTCGACGGTAAACATGCAGCGTTCAGAGCGTTACGCTTGATCGGAGTATTGTGACAGCCTGTGACTGAAAGGCTGCATTAGAACGGATCCTCACCAGCTGGTTTGTGTACCAGTACAGAGCCGTCTTCTTCAGAACAAACCAGTACTTCTTCCATTTGATCCCCAGGAAGCCCTTGCTGTCTTTCTTCCTGTACAGCCAGCCCTGGTGGTCCGGCTTACCCAGGTCTTTGACCGAGATGCGTCTCCTGCTCATTGTGCCATTGCCTGCGCGCAGAGAACGCATGAACATCAACGCCCGAACCATAAGGCCGCCATAAAAAGCAAGTGTTGCGTTTGGGGAAGCAGAGAGCCTACAGCTGCACAGTCTAAGAACCCTGTGATGGCAGCACATGTAAAAGCAACAACACTGAAGTCAAAATAGGTCAGAGTTCTGTCACTAACCAAATGAAACCTGAATATAAATAGCAGCGTCACAATTCCAAATTGATGAGCAGCAATCAGCCTACCTTTTCCAGTTATGAATCAGACAGCGATAATAATATTTACACGGAAAATTTTCCGGCCGGTTTGCTTCTGGGAAATTCTAAGACAACACCACAAAGAGCTCAACCTGAACTGAAGCGAAAGTATCTCAGAGACGTCTGCACACACTAATTGTCCTGCCACTGTGCACACGCCCACCGAGGGTCCAAATTACAGCTGAAGGCACTCGCGCAGACAAATGGACTGCGAGCTCCAAGGGGGAGAGCGGGGGGGCGCGACTTACCTCCTCGGCTCTTCTTTTTGGATTTGTGGCGCAGAGAGACCTGTGGAGCAGAGGAGGAGGAGAGCGACGGGTCAGTGAGTCCGAGGCAGAAGACGAGACACCCGCAATGTCAACGGCTGAGACAAAGAGGCTGGCTGGAACATCCTGTTTCTTTGTAGCAAGTGTCACATGCATTTTCTCTCTGCTGTTCTCTCTTGTTCGCTCTATCTCGACATACACGCGCGCGTGCACACACAAACACACACACACACACACACACACACACACACACACACACACACACACACACACACACACGCGCACACGCACCCCCCTCTAACATCCTCATCTGCAACTTCACTTTCCATCTCGTGCTTCTTTGCTCTTTGGTTTCTTTTGCTCTTGACCCTTTTTGCTTCCTCACTAATGGACAAACTAACCAATCTAGTTAACAGCCAGCCAGCCAGCCAGCCAGCCAGCCAGCCAGCCAGCCGGCTGTACACAGACCAGCGGCATCATACACATTTACCTGTCGTCAAAAAAAAAAAAAAATAGAAGATGCAGGAGTAGCTTCAACTTTCAAAAGCCAGAAAGGAAGAGTGATGAAAGGAAGGCAACATCCTTCCCTGGAAATGTCGTAAACAAAAAACAAAACAAAAAAAAACCCACAAAAAAACAAAACAAATAAAAAGATGAAAAAAACTTACAGGGTTGTAGTCATCAGCAGCCATAGAGGGGGACACAGAAATGGGGAAGGCAGCCTATTGAAGGAAGCAAAAGGAAATAGCTTATTGACATAATTTTACTACCCACAGGTAAATCGGCATAAGAGGGCGACAAGAGGAAGTGACATCATGGACGGATAGAACAAATAATGCTCAGTGTGTGGTTTTTTTTTCCCCTCTCTAGCTGCAGAGTGAAAAAATATTTAAATATGAATGGAACATGAGCTGAACATAATAATTCGTCCTATAGAACGCTGAGAGTCAGTCAGAAATGAAAGGTGAAAACTTATAGAAATGGCTGCTCCAGGGGAGCACTGGCTGGCGTTTCTCACCGTTTCATTGACCCTGTGACCCTCACATATGCGAGCACGGTGGCTCCTATTGCAATACCAATTGTTAAAATGCTGTCATTAGCGAGCGCCCAAAATAAAACTTTGCACTCTGTCAACCTGGACAAACGGCGTCACGAAAGATGTTGAGAAATCCAAGTTGCCATTATTGACTAACTTCCTCTGCAAACTTCAGTTCCTTTTTCTAACAATGACAAAAGTTTGGCCTGCCTGCGACAAAAGAAAACCAGACACACCGTTAAAACGCTTCCACCGCCTGCTTGGACCTGGAAAAGCTTTGTGCGATACCACCCGGCATTAATTTTAACACAGTTTCACATGCAAGAACAACCTAAACCATAAAGGGCTAATCTACGTAAACACATACAATTTGTCTATGTGGCTGAATATGACGACTCCCCTTGAGTCTATATTCCTTATGTTATCTCGGGTTGAGCCGTCGCCAAGAGAAGCCGATCTTGAGGTCCGAGGACAAGAGGCGGTGGGATCAACAGGGATCCACGGTTGTTCGCTTTCAAATCACGCATCACAGTCTCAAAGGACCTCAAACCTCCAGAGTCACAGAGAGAGAAGACAATGTAACAAGAGAGGAAGACTCACACTCGCTACTTTTAATAATCCAAACACAATCCAGGTGTCCTTTGTATTCCTGAAAAAAAAAAGCTCTCACAATGCCAAAAAAGCCGAGTCCCACCAAACCCAAAAGCCCCTACGAATCTCCGTGTCTGTGCGCGAGTGCCTGTCTGTGCGCGAGTGCCTGTCTGTGCGCGAGTGCCTGTCTGTGTGTGAGTGTCTGTGTTACAAAACACGAGTGCATCATACCTCGTTTTCCGGGCGTATCGAGTTGCAGGCGCAGCGATCGCCGCATAAACCACCACACAAGCCCGCTATCAAGCCTGCACGTGTGTGAGATTTTAACACTACTTCCTGCTTAGTTTCTTTCTTTTCTTTTCTTTTCTTTTAATTTCTATGGCAGATGCGAAGTTTGGGGGCATTTTTTTTTTTTTTTTGGTTTTCGACAGTATTAAATCATAAACTGCAACAGAATATTTAAAAATGTTCCTTGACTTGAAATAGTAATGAGGAGATGAATGACATTTCATCAGATAGATAGATAGATAGATAGATAGATAGATAGATAGATAGATAGAGTAGAACTTTATTAATCCCTTTGGAAGGGTCCCCTCAGGAAAACCGAATTCCAGGGGCATTCCCTTGCAGTGGCATAAACAGCAATTAAACAGTAAGTAACTGTAAACAAAAAACAGTCAACAAATTACACACACAACTAGAAAGTATCAAATAGACCAGCTACCATCTAACCATCTACCAAATGTGTCCATTGTTACAAACTCAATGTTACTTTTCGTAAGCGGCTAAAAAACCTGAAATAACCGTTTGGTCACGATCAGTTTTAGCTAACGGCGCAACCGCAACCGAACGTCACTGCCTAAAAAAAAAACCTAAACACAGAACGTTTTAAAGCTTTTTCAAATATTCTACTCCTTGATTGCAATCGATATATACACATAACCTATTTCTTTAAAAAAAAATCTGATACAATTATTCAACCAGACCGTATTTTAATTACAATAAAAACAAGACAATTGTCGGGTTTCGGGTCTTCAGGGACGTTGACCTAGCTTGACCTAGCATGACGCCAACCGCAGGTCTTGCTAGCGCTCTGGCAGCCGAACAAACTGAAAAGCCCGTGAAAGATGTGATTACCTTTGGGCAGCTTTGGTAAAAATTAAAAATTAAAAATTAAAAAAAAGAACAATTTACCTGCCACCACAATCTGAGCGACAACAGCTGTGCTCGGAAGCTCTGCTGAAAGTCTGACCAAACTTTAGCGAGCATGACGGACGGAGGGAGAACTGGAAGTCCAAAGAGCCTCTGGTTTCGGGTCCCGCCGCGTCCGGGTGTCACTGTCACCCCGCCGCACCTCCACCAAGGCAAGTTATCACTCAAGAGTCAGACTGAGGCGACCGAAAGCTCTGCGTGTACAACGGTTTAATTTAATGCAGCGAGCTCACTGTTATTTTCTCTACGCTTTCTTACATCACAATCAGGGGAAACTCAACAGCACGGCGAAGGGAGCCCTCGCAGTTGCGCCTGCTGACCACCGGGGGGCGCTGCGTGCCTGCTGTGTCGCAGCATCGCGAGCCATTACATTTTCGAGGAAGTCGAAAGACGAACGGTGGCAAGTTAAAAAATAATAATAATAATAAAAAAAAAAAGATTTACATATGTATTTTTTTATGCGTTACTTTTTTTTAATATACGATGCGCCTTTCATAGCTAAAAGTTGTGATTTTATTTCAAACAGGCTGTGCAGCTGCACAAGTGAGTGAACGCAGCATCAGTTATCGCCTGCAAATATGCACCGATCAGCCATAACATTATGACCACGGCATGTTTACCGTAGGCTATAATGCAACACCCCTGCAATAAATGTTCCGTTCCGGAGAGGTTTGATGTTGAATTTTTTGCTGAATGTGTTTAAGAGAAGTGTTGACATATTTAGATGATTGTTTTTACGTGATGCTGCTGAGCTGTACTGGGTTAGACTGAGAGGTGTTCCTAATATTTTGGACATGTCAGTTAAATGCATAATGGTTACGCATTTAACTGAGATTTTGGTCATCTCAGTTAAATGCGTAATGGTTACAGAATATTAGGGACGCCTATCAGTATAACCCAGTATATAATCATCCCAGTTAAATGCATAATGGTTACAAAATATGAGGGACACCTATCAGTACAGTTTAGCAGCATCAGGATCAGCATCCCAATAACAACCATTAAAATATGTCAGCACCTCTCTCAAACACATTCAATAAGCATTCAACATAAAAGTCCTCCTGAAGGGAACATTCACTGCAGGGTCGCTGCATGATAATCTGTGGTAAACATGCAGTAGTTTTAAAGTTTATGGCTCAGATGTGCTCTACGACCCAGGTTTGTTTTTTTGTTTTGTTTTTTGCCTTGAATTCACAAACTACACTTTGGGAGGCTTCCGGAGAAAAGAGGACGACAAACGAGTGTGTCGTGTTGCAGAGAGTCGCCTGGTGGCCCAACTCTCATCCCCCTGCGGCGGATCGGTGGCGGCCGGGTTTTGCAGCCCGAGCAGCCGAGATCAGACCGCATCTGCGCGGCGGCTCGGATGCGCGGCCCTCGGCTCGTCTGCGGTGGCAGAGCAGCGGGCGCGTTCCCCGGCCGGCCCTGCGTTATTATAGTCTCCATTTCGCTTCTGCTTAAAAAGACAGGGGCCTCTTTCACTCGGCAGCAAGTGTGATCTGAAGTGACGATGAGGAGATCCCGCTCCTTTATGTCTCTTCCCATTCTCACACTGTAGCTTCCTCGTCGCTTCTCCTCCCATCTCTCTTTCCCATTCATGTCTGGTAACTTCATTGTTACCTCCGACCCCCCATGAAACCCACCCCCTTCCCCACATTGTGCTGCGCCGAGCGAAAGACTTCAACAGAACTCACGCTCCTCTTATTTCCATAATGAGGAGAAAGGGAGGGGGGAAAAAAAGTTTCAGCGCATCGCTTTTGGGTGATTTAAAGGGCCATTTCGCCCAAGCAGTGAGGAAAGTGAGGTAATATTGCCCGCAACTCCCGTCAAAAGCACCGAAGGATTCACAGGAATGCCGATTGGTCACACCATTGTGGTGCTCGATCTCCCCTCACGATGCATGCTGAGAATTGTCACGGCACTTATCTAATGCACCCCCACCCCGCCCAGAAACTGTGTGTGAGGGAGAGAAACAAGAGAGAGGGGGGGGGGGGGCAAACAGACCGGCTATTATTCGGCAGGGGAATCTCTCGCTTAGCCAAGGGGGGAGGGTGCAGGCCCGGGGATGATATCAGATCCCAGCGTTGCATGATCAACGCCTGCTCGCGGTGGTGACTGCTCGGTTCCCTCCTGCCGCGCGCCGCTGAACCGCCACGGCCTCTGAATGTTGCGCCGAATAACAGTTAATGAGGATTTGGCTCCGCGGTAATCTGCCGGTTTGACGGAACCTGCAGGTGCGCGCGCGTAATCCGGGGAAGCCGCCGGCGACCCGAGACAGAACTCCGTTCATCTCTCCGCTCCTTCTGTCCTGCGTGAATGCCGGCAGCAGGTCAAGGTTTCCCTGTCTGGTGCAACCACACAAGTCGCCTCAGGACCGTAAATCTGTACAAATGTGATTTGTCCACACGCCAGTTGCGACCGCGCGCCTAATCCGACCGGCCGCGCTGGAGCACGCACGGCATCTTCGGCGGGACTGACAGTAACTCATGGCGGCGTCGCCCATGTCCTCTTTCTCCGCGTTCTCATGCCGATGTCCACCGGTGGATGCTGGATCAATTTTTCATGAATAGTTCGTTCAGAGAGGCGCAAGAGTCGCGGCCGCATCAGACGGACTCAATCTGATACAAACTCTTGCCGTTTTTACCACTTTCACATCTCTGGCTGCAAAAAGCGAAAAGCTTAACAGGTAATTTTGTCCAGTTTGGCGTCAAGAAAACACGACAAAAGTACCTTCATATCAGACACAATCAGCTAACAGCACAAAACAAGCTGTTGGGTCAAGGCTGTTACGTGTCTGCAGTCGTCACGGAGCTAGAAGAACATCCAGGTAGCTACTGTTCATCTGACAAGTCCCAGAACTTCACCAGAACCTTACTTGTTAGGTGGCTGCGTCTCACGTTAAGATACTCGCGTCTTACCGAGATTCTTTGACAGAAACATTCGATAAAATGCATTTTGTAGGATTTAAACTTTTTGCATCGTTGCTTTAGGTATTAGCACCCAAATCCGCACAAAATTTCACCTCGGCCCACCCCGCCAGGCTCGCGGTGGCGGGACCGCTCGAGACTGCATCGGATTTTTTGGGCGATTGTTATCGTCTGATGCCGAGTTATTCCACATGACTTATTGTGGCATCCCAGTCATTAGGACTGGTCCTTTGGGCACCATTTGACGGCGGTTGTCGTTGATGGTCGCTCCCAATTGGTGGCGTACCTGTTGAGCCCATATGCGTGCTGTGAATCTCACGAGTAGCTGTTTCAATATTTCACGAGTAACTGTTTCAATATTTCATCACGGGCTGAGACGGCAACGGCAGCAGAGCATTGTCGTCGTTTCAGGAGTCACAGATGGTCGGAGTGGCCAAAAAGGCAGCTTGGCGGTGTCGTTTCACCCCGGCTAATCCTCAGGAAAGACTCTTAACACCATCAGGGCGATTAGCATGTTGCGGGCCTCAGTACCAGGGGGTGCGTATGGGATCCGGAGAAAGTGTGTGTTGTCTCATCTGTGTGTCGAATGTAATGGATCTGTAATTGAGGCTCTCGGTTACACCTCCTCCTCCCCGTGAGGCTGAGGCCAGCGACATTCCACACATTTCACAGTGGACTTTCACTCGCATGGGTGTTCACAGATGCCGAATACTACACAGCCACATGAATGGCATCTTTTTTAACCTGTGAGAAAAAAAAAACAAAAAAAACCAAAACACACAACATACTCACCGCTTGAGAAAAGGACCAGGATCGTATGTATGGCTGATTATACCTGCAGGGGCAAAGAGAAGAGGGGAGAATTTACAGGACATGAGAGAAAAATCTTTAGCTGCATCAGATCAGGCAAAAGTATCTCTACTTAAAGGTTCCAAAACGCACTTTTTTTTTTTTTTTTTTGTCGACCCAGCTTATTCATAACCACTCGTTTTCTTTATCTGTTCCAATCCAGCGCACTTTGATTTGGCCTGAACAAAGCGGATCTCATGGAGAAAGTTTAAGGGTTGGCTGGTGCTTCTGATAAAGCACTTGGCAACCAGCCACAGCAGCATGAAGTCGGCTGAAAATACTCCATTTACTTCACCCGGGCCTCACCCAGCAATTTCAGGGTATGAAATCATCTCATTTTTCCCCGTCTTTTGATTCCCAACATTTTTTTTCCTCGCCCCCCACCCCGTCCTCTATAAAATTCCAAGTCTTTGTCTCCGTGAATTACTGGTTTGCCGAGGCGCTGATGCCGATGATTCCGCAGGTGCGGCGTCTCTAAACTGCACCCCCCCCCCACCTTTCCACCCTGTAGCCAAATTGATGGTTTTGAAGAGCGACATAAAAGCGAAACCGATGTACCATCACATTTTATGCTTTGTCATGTGGCTGGTTTTCATGGAAGAAGGTGCCAAAATTAAGATGACACCTGATTACATCCAGTGTCAGTCAAATCCCGTCGCCTGCGATGCCACATGTCCATAAACACCCCCCCTCCCCCCGACCCCCGCCCGCCCGCCACCGACGATGAGTCAGCCGCTTATCTGCGAGATTTACTGTAGCGTCCATCTATACGTTCTAAATGTGAGTAATGTGTTTCGATCGAGCGTGCGACACGCCGGATGTGATGCGTTTGTGTACGCCTCTTAGAATAGAACCGCGGCGGGGGGACGGCAAGGGGGGGAAGGAGAAGGAGGGGTTGGGGCGTTGAGCGAGGACTTGAGTCATCGATCGTGGTGTTAACGCGGGCAGTCACACTTCCTCGGGCTCGACATCCAGGGCCGGAGGAGGCGCAGGGGCCACGGGTGAGGAGACGGGGAAACAGCAACCCTCAGATGTCGTCACACGCCGCAGAGGGACGGCGTTATTTATAGTTGCGAGCGCAGAAGAATCGGGACTCGTCATAAGGGTGACATTTCTAAAGATTCCCTGGCATGTGTGGATGTCACGAGGAGGGAAAAGGGGGGGGGGGGAACCGGGA
>CAAKHG010016222.1:0-10219 GCA_901007715.1 Dactylopterus volitans | reverse complement strand
CTTTTGCAAAATATTTTTGCATGTATCTATATATGTAGATATATATATATGTGTATATATATATATATATATATATATATATACACACACACACACACACACACACACACACACACACACACACACACACACACACACACAGAGAAGATCTCAGCAGCAGCCATCAATCATCATCCACTTACAAGCCCTCAAAACCATGAATCAACCAATCAGAAGCACCAGGGGCCGTCCAAATATGGCCTCACTGCTGCTGAAACAGAGAAAACTGCAAAAATAAAGTAAATCAGGTGGGGGGCGGGGTTATTCCTTATCTCCACCAAGGTTTCATCTGACTGAAATGACCAGATGATGTGATGCAGTGATGTGACCCACCAATAACATGAGACCACAAGCAGCCATGTTTCTCTGTGTTAATAGTTATTTCCTGATTTACTTTGAAGTGCTTGGCCCGATTCCTCGTGTGACAGTCACCTGTGTTTCATCATTTCCTGCCGTGTGATTCTCTAGCATATTGCCGGCAGCAACATGCAGGACTTCCTGTTTCTGAGCCTGTTTTCTGGAGTGCAGCTTTGAACTGAGGTCTCCATACTGCTAGGTTTCTCTATGACCTTGTGTCTCTCCACACTGAGTCTGTCTTCCCATTCAGGTCCTTGCTGTTCAGGTCCTTGGACCCAGTACTCATACAGAGTTTTACCTGCACGAATAAGCCTTCTCATAGACCAGCAGGGGTCCTTCCAGTCCAGTGGGGTCAGACCAAGTTCAGCAAACAGGTCTCATTCTGTTGGTGCTCATGTTCCACTGAAGTACTCTACGAACCTTTCCAGCTGCTCGCTGTTCAGTCTTTTAATCCAGGAGTCTAAAATGATCCTCATGTGGTGAGGTCATCAGACCAGCAGAAACCAGGTTCTGGGTAAGGCCTGAATGTTCAGCCTGGTTAAAAGGCTCCTATAGGAGCCAGAGCAGAGAAGTAGAATGTTCTAGTCTGTCCCAGTTAAAAAGTGTTGACACTCTGAAAGATCCTTGATAAAATGGAGACAAAAGAAATTCAAATTCATAAAAACAAAGAGCTTCCATCTCACTTCTCCCATCCTTCATCCATGCTGCATGTGAAGACCCTGAAGTCTCACTCGACAAGATGTGAACAAAAACTCATCCCATGTAGCTAATAAAGTTGCTGATAAAATATGAAATTATAAACTATGGATGAGTCCCTGGCTACATGGCTAACCATGCTGCTAACATATGAAATGACCAGTTTTTAAATCTTTTAACTTGATTATAAATTATGAATAAATGGTGAGGTCCCATTTAACGGAAAAATATATAAATATATATCTTACCCCTTTTTAAACAGGTAAGATTACCTCTTAAAGTTAATTACCACATACATACGCACACTGTTTTATTGGTCAGTTTGAGTAGCTCATAAATGAACCTGCAAAGTTTTCTTCCATCTGGTGTCTCAAGAGCTGGTTATTTCAGTCAATCAGAGGAGGCCTCTGGCTGGCGGAGATCCGTCTGACAGGAACCAGAGGAGGACGAGGGGATGAATAAATGAGGGTGGGGAGAGAGATGCTGGAAGAGGGCTAGTTAGAGGGTTCGGCCTGTTGTCATGGTAACAGCAGTGAGGCGAGACAAGTGGCACCCAGATTCTCGTTCAGTCTCTCACTATGCCTCTTCCCCTGAGATGAGTGGACAGTTGATCTTGTGTCTGTCTTCTGTGCGTGTGCGTCTGTGTGTGTCTGAGTGTTTATGCATGGGTGCTGGTGTGTGTGTGTGTGTGTGTGTGTGTGTTTGTGTGTGGCAGTGTATGTGTGTGTATGTGTGTGTGTGTGTGTGGGGGTGAGGGGGGGGGGGCCTGTGTGTGCATGTGTTTAGACCTCCATCATTCACCAACACTTAAGCCAATCACGTCAGCTTCACACAAATCAAAGGTGCGTCTGCATTCCATCATCTTGTTGGTATCATCGTTGCTATGGCAATCTATCCTTGGATTTCGGGGGGGAGGTGGAGCTTCTGAGCATTCCCTACAGTATCTTTACTGTGTACTTACATTAAACAATTCTTTATAAAGTAATGATGTATCGTAATAAAGTATAATAAATATTATACAATAATAATTATTATGCAATAAAAGGGTTTTTCAAATTTCAACTGATCCATTAAAGGAGCTTTCTGTCATATTTTGATTGCTGACTAGCATGGATGCTTTCTGAGGATGTCAGCGATGAAGACGCGGCCGTGCTAGAACCTCTTCGCCATTCGCATACACAGCTTCAAACCAACATAGATGTCAGCATGACCCAGCTGCCATCAGAGCGCTGTGCTGGCGAGCTGCGTTTGCTGGAGGAAGCTGATGTTCATGTTCATGTAGTGGAGGAGAAGATGGTCCAGACGGTGACTGTCAACACCAGCAGGAACTGAGGCAATAACATCGTCATCGTCCTTCAACAGAAACGAGGAAAAACAAGGAAAAGAACAACATCATCAACAGGAAGTGACCACAGAGAGAAACATGAGCAGAAATGGAACCAGTGAAGCAGATGAAGGTCGGTTCACATGACCACACCAGTAGAGGAGCCACCATGTCCAAGTCACCAAGTCACACACACGTTTGGTGGATCCAGTGTTTCGTGACGCTGCTGGTGATGAACATTGTGACATCGATGTCCCCTGAAATTATGAGCTTGAGTCAGGTGATTTTTGGAATATCTGTTCTTTTCTGTGTCTCCCATGTGGGCGGAGTCACTACGACTTGCCTGACCTTCTGCCCCCTCATTATGCCAGGTGATCACATCATCATCTCCCCCACCAGTGCCCAGCGGTCCACTGCACTATTGCCGCAGCAGCAGAAACGTGAACCAACTGCAGAGAGCAAATCGCTGTGAAGCCTGAGGATGAAGGGTCTGCAGAGAGACGGTGGTGGCAGTGGTGGCAATGGTGGCAGTGGTGGCAATGGTGGCAATGGTGGCAATGGTGGCAGCGGTGGCAATGGTGGCAGTGGTGGCAATGGTGGCAATGGTGGCAGTGGTGGCAATGGTGGCAGCGGTGGCGGCAAAGAAATGAATATACGTCAAGAGGGATTAGAGCGGAGGGGCGGTGGAAAAGAGACAACGCAATCTGGCGAGCTCATGGGTGTGTGCACGCCCACCAGCTGCTCCCTCGTTTGTGTGCATTCATGCATGTTCACATCACAGCTGGTTACTCTGGATGAGGCTTCGCATCCTCCTGCTCCTCAGCAGCTGTGCAGATGGTTAAATGCATCCCTGTGCTGCCTCCTGATTGGCTCAAGATTTATGTTCACAACACAATAATGATGACCAGACAATGAGGACACACCCACTTGTCTTACCTGTCTCACCACCTGTCGTAGAAGACTGCAGCTCTCCATGGGTTCTTCATCAGTTCTTCATTGGTTCTCTGTGGGCTCTGCGTCAGCTCGGCTCTTTGTGGGCTTTTCGTTGGCTCCATACTGACATGAGCTTCTCCTTTTTATCTTCTCTGTGTACTTTTTTTTTTTTTTTTTTTACAGCTACTGAATTCTCGCAGGTCTTGCTCTCCTGCCTGAGCGAATCTCCGTCGCTCTCCGCCTTGGCCCCTCTCTCCCTCCCTCATTTCCACCCGTCACTGGTGATCAGAATCTGTCCAATCTGGGATTGCACATTGCAACCGTCTTATTACTCTGTCTGCAGCCTGGCCACCTCTCAATCAGCTCTCTGTTCATTAGCAGCAGCTTGCTGTACCTTGACGCCATCCACAGCTGGGGCTTTGTGCTTCCTGTTGTTTTTATAATGGCAGGAAACGTTCCTAGTGCTGGTCGCCATCTGTCTCTGGAACGTAAATGCTATTCTCAGATGAACTGCCTTCACTCTAACGCTTCCTTCTCCTCTTCACAGGTGTTTGTATGCTCTATACCTCGGCCATTTTTGGAGGTCAAGATGAAGATCATTCCCTCCAGCCAAAACAGAGAGAGTACACTCGTTTAAGATTCTAAAGCCGGACGGGAGGCCCGGGTAAGTCACAACGACGGCCAAAAGGACGACATCTACTTCACATCACACTCACCCAGGGTCACATACTCAATTAGTAAAAGCACAATTAGTACCTGCAGCACCACCTGGAGGTGAACCAGCTCCAGTATGTTTTAATCATCATCAAATAATTCAATGAATAAACGATAAAGTTTGTGTGAATGTTAAAAATGTCCGTTTTCATCTACAACACGTTTGTCACATGATATGAAGGAAGAAAACCATTTCAGTCCTGAGGATCCAGATTTTTGATGATGATGACGAAAACGACGATGATGACTTAGCAGTTCCTCCAAAACTGCTGCTTCCAGGTTTTCGAAGCTCAGACTGTTGAATCCAAATGAATCCATTGGTGTTCTTTGAAAAATTAGAAGAAGACCCTCATTCACAGGGTCACCAGTCATTCATGGAGTTAGTCATCATCTTCAAGGACACCAGCTGGTGAGAGGATATAACATGCAGTGGATGCTCTTAAACCTGATGCAGACAGAGAAGAAGAGGAAGAAGCATGTCAAGCTCTCATGAATAAACTTAAGTTAGAAGTTTGATAAGGTGTGTGAAAGTCTGTTTAGACTGGTGCACTCACGGAATATGCATATGTGTCCTAGCTTTGATGTTGACATAAGTATGGAGAATCATAATTACATTGTGTGCGTATAATTGCTTTGTAATGCTGTCAGCGCTCCACCATCTTTCTGTTGTAATTGTGCTGGACTGTTCTGTATACCACTGGATCTGGAGTTCAAGTTTCTCTCTTCTGATTCTGGATCTTTACTCCACAGCTGTCAACCCAAACCATGTTTTTTTTTAGTCCCTTTCTCGCACTCGGTTCCTCGAGCCAAACGGGGTTTCAACACATTAAAGAGTCTACACAATCGGACACCGGAGGCTCGCCAACTGGCCGATCTGACAGAGAATGCTGTTCTCACTCCTCACTCACAACCTGTGGCTCCACCTGAGCTTCAATAAATGCAGTACCTCAAGAGCTGCCATTATCTCCTGGAGTTTGGTTCCAAGATCTGCCAAATTGCCCTGCAGCCCAGACGCAGGAGTCAGCTACTTCCTGCCCAGCTCACGGGGGTAGTTGTCCTTTCGTGGAAACATCATCGGCATCTCCTTGTACTGCGGCAACAATGCAGCTCCCAACGTTTGACAAGGCGTCAAACACCACGGATGTCACAAATCTTACGATGCCATTCAAAAATACCTCTGACATGCAACACCATTTAAGTGAGTGAATACCAGAATTTACTGGGTCAACTCAAGTTCTCAACCGTATGCAGGATGGCAGAGACCTTCCTGTGCAATTGGAAATTTTACATTTCTGCTCAAGGAGCTGTTTAGTTCCTCTGCTTACTAGATGGGAGAAACTGAATTCCCTGACTTGCTTTTACTACCTGAACAATTCCTTGTAGGGCTGCTCCAGACCCTTAAGGGACAAAATGGATTTGACCTCAAATGTTCATGTCTGTTAGCCATGTCTTGCTGGCAAGATGACCTGTGCCCTATTGGGATACCTGATAGGGCACAGGATAGATTTCTGCAGAAAATGTGGAATCATTTGGGCTCCACATGGACCAGACCTATACTCTGACTGACCTAACCGCATGGCTAATCGGGAAGGCCAGAGCTAGCCGTCTGGCCAGACAGGTTGTAATCGTGAACCAGCATGAGTCTGCGAAGCCAGTTAAAGCCACCCTCATTGGGTACGTCCTCTTCAAAACCACTCGGTTGCTTCTCTATGTCAGTCCAGTTGTCCTCTACCTGATCTCTGGGGAACACGTAACCTGGATGACTGAGAACCTGCACAGACATTCAGCCTTTGACCAGCAACTTCTGTGTACATTCATAAATAACGTTCATAAATAATATTTCCAGCTCCAGCTCTGCTATTCCATTGCTGTTGCCCATAGCAACTTCCTGTTCAATCATACCAACTTGTTTCCTCCTGCTGACTCTGACTGTTCCATCACCTCCGATACGCTCACCCTGGAGTCCACAACTACCAATCTGAAAATAATTTCTGCTGTATTCTGGGAGACGCAGCCATGCATACGGCACGATGACCTCACCTGGAGGGGTCGTCCTCTCTGGAGAAGCATCCTCTTACCTCCACGCTGTTCATCTTATTCTCAAAAATCCCATAACTGAGCGTTACCTGCAGTGGAGACGTAGCTGAGGTTCAGGTCAGTCGCTCTGTGTGAAATCAGATGTCCTGACGGAGATATGATTACCTGCTGAGGGATGCTACTGTGGCGAATGAGCAGCAGGTTTTCCAGGTGAGAGTGAAATAAAGGGCAGTGCAGCAGAGACACACCCAGCCTCTCCTCCACAATGAAGCCCACCGTGCAGTCGTCAGGGAGACGGATGGTCGCGGATGTCCGCTCAAACTGGGAGCCACTGCAAACATAATAATAGTAACAATAATACATTGTGCTTATATATCGCTTGATGTGACACTGGAAGACATTTTACAGAATAAACAGAAAACAACAACAACAAAAATAGAACAAGGAGAGGAGAGACAGCGAGAGTGAGGAGGAATCGCTGCTGGTATTGGGGAGTGAGTTCCAGAGGATGAAGTTCCTGCACCCCAAGGATCTGTGCTTGGTCAAGATGAAGGGGGCAGTTGGGGTCACGGGTCCAGGTGTAGGCTTGGGTGAGCAGACGGGCAGCAGAATTCTGGATCTATTGAGTTTATTCATCATTTTTGATGGTGAACCATAGAGGAGCCAGAGGGGAGGGGATGAAGGCGTTGATTAGGTGTTTACATTTGTTTGTGCGCACACGTATAAATATTGGGGCTGTCAAATGATTACAATTTTTAATCAGATTAATCACAACTTAAAAATTAAGGAATCATGATTAATCGCCATTCAAACTTTGTTCAAAGTGTGCCACTTACTATTGTATATTGTTGTGGGAATTGAAAGATAAATGACAGAAGGCGGATATATATATTTAACATACAGTATATATATAAATGCATTTTTATTATAATAACATCCACAGTGTGGTATTAATATTGAAAAACTATAACATGCACCAAACTGCTGTACAGTGACAACATTGTTATTCCTCGAAACAAAATAGGATGGTGTTAAGAACATTGTTTTTGTAACACATTTACTGGCCATTTGCCAAACATTTCTCTTATTTGAAAATGAAACATTTTTTTCTTCTTCTTTTTACAATGACATTTCCTCATCAAAATAGGAAAACAAAACAGGAGAGGTTACAACCATGGGGCCTGACAGTGCACGCAGTGATTGCTGCGGTTCGTGTTCTAGCGTACCAGCAAATATGCCCTGTATCGCTTAGGTCACACAGAGAAGCGTCACTGGGAGTCTCGCTGGCGGCAGATTTGTTGCTCCGTTAGCCAAGTGTTGCTAAATTGTCGGAGATTTTAAAGATGCCCTGTCTAACGTAGCACAGCTGAATGCAGAGCAGGTGAAACCTGGACAGCAGCAGGAGCCGCTGATGCAAGATGCCTGTGTCATCCTCAAGCTCCGGTCCCTCTACCAGAGGCCTGGGAGTTGGAGGGTTCTATGCTGTATCTGAGCTGTTCCTAGGACTTTGCTCTTCTGGACTGGACTGGAGGTGTTGTTCCTGGGATCTGTTGGAACCATTCTCCCAGTTTGGGGGTTATTGCCGTTAGTGCACGGTAACCATGGGGATCATGCTAGCCTTAACCTTCCACATCTGTTCCAACTGTTCTTTCAGCCCTTGGTTCTTCTCAATCTTTTCGTGTTCCTGCTTCCTGATTTTACTGTCAGCTGGTATCGCAACATCTATCACTGCTACCCTCTTCTGCTCTTTGTTCACTACCATTATGTCCAGTTGGTTAACCAGGAGCTGTTTGTCAGTCTGGAGGTCCCACAGAACCTTGGTCCTGTTGTTCTCAGCCAACTTCTATGGCATGGCCCATTGGGATTTGGGTACTTCTATTCCATACAGTGTACAGATGTTCCTGTATACTATCCCAGCCACTTGGTTGTGCCTCTCCTTGTACACTGTCCCAGCTAGCATCTTACACCCTGCTACTATGTGCTGGACTGGGTCAGGGGCATCTTTGCACAGCCTGCACCTTAGGTCTGGTCTACTCTGGTACATCCTGGCCTCTATGGCTCTTGTGCTTGTGGCCTGTTCTTGTGCTGCCACGATTAGTGCCTCTGTGCTGTCTGTCAGTCCGTGTTGTCTGCTCCTCTTCCTCTGCACTCTCATTGGGTTTCTGCTGCCTGAGACTCCCTTAGCAATTTGTCCTTTGGCAACATTTTCTTCTTGGATTTTCAATGTTTCATCCTGGATTGTGGCCTTGATGCTCACCAGCCCTTGGCCTCTCTCTTTCCACTTAGTGTACAGTCTCAGGGTGCTGGGTGAAACTCTCTGTGCATGAGGAGGAGCTTTCTTGTCTTGATAGCTGTGGCTTCTATCTCCTCCTTTGGCTAGCTTAGGATCCCAGCAGGGAATCTGATGACTGGTAGCGTGCACCTGTTGATGGCTTGATGATCTTATTCATACCATTCATCTGACTTTTAGGACTTGCCTTATTCTCTGGAGTTATTTGGCTGTGGTTGACTTCCTTGCGGCCTCCTCATGGTTTCCATTAGCCTGTGGGATACCAAGGTACTTGTAGCTGTCTTGTATATCACCTATGTTGCCCTCTGGTGGGTTGATCCCCTCAGTTTTGATCATCTTGCCTCTCTTTGAGACCATCCGGCAACACTTGCCCAATCCAAATGACATCCCTGTGTCATTGCTATAGATCCAACTCACTGTGGATCAGTGAGTTGATTTCTCGCTCTTTCCTGGCGTACAGCTTGATGTCATCCATGTAGAGCAGGTGACTGTTGCTCCACTTCGGAATTGGTATCCGTAGCCACTCTTTGTGATGATCTGGCTGAGGGGGTTCAGGCTTCTGCAGACCAGGTGAGCACATCTCCTTGGTATATGCCGCACTTAATGTTGACTTGGGCAGTCAGCTTGGAGTTGGCCTCTAGGTTTGTCTTCCACATTCCTGTCAAGTTCAGGGTGAATGCCCTCAGGTTCCTGTTGATCTTAATAAAGTTCCAGACATTCCAGTATCCATGTGTGTGGCGTCGAGTCAGAGGCTTTCTTGTCATCAATCCAGGCAGTGCACAGGTTGGTCTGTCTTCACGACCAGCAGCTGGCGCTTGGCTTCTCTGGTGTTACCACCAATTCCCTTCTGAACTCCACTCTTGCCTACTCATCTTGGCCACAATGATGCCTGACAGGGCCTTCCATGTTGTAGTGACAAGTTATTGGCAGGTAGTTGGATGGGATGAGTCCCTTCTTGGGGTCCTTCATCATTAGGACTGTCCCATTAGGAGTCCTCCTAGCCACTCGGGGTGGGTCCAGTTCCTCAGCAGCCAGTATGCCATGGCCTGGTGCTGTCCAGCTCTTTATCTGTGACACTCTTTCTTGGATGTCTGCCATTGAAATGGTTACTGGTTCTTGTTCTGGGAGGTTGCTGTTGTCGGCTCTATGGGCCGCTTGCCACTGGGCACCAGTGTTGTGTGATGCCTCTCTTTCCAATATTTCTCCCAGTATTTTTCCATCTCAGCTGTTGCTATTCCCCTACCGGGTGGCAAGAGCCCATCTTGTACTGTTGCTTATTGGTATAAGTGATGTCTTCAGTGCAGCATTCACATCCACTAGCAGATGTACTTGACAACTCAGCTTCAGTATTCGTCGGGGGCTCCAGGTTTCTAGTAAGGTCACAATCTTCCTTCTCAGGTCAGCAACTCTTGTTGCGGCTGAGGCTATTGGTATCTGGGCCTTGGCACCCAATCTCTGATTGTGGGGGTGATGATGACGTCCCCCTGCTGGCTCCCCCTTGCCGTAGCATTGTTGTTGTGTTTCATTGATTCCTAGTTGTGATAGTACCTTTTGGTTTTGGCTGTTGGAACACTGTTTCTTTGTTAGCCCTGATTATGAGTTTCAAGTACCCATTGAGGCCCCTCTCTGGGAATGCTTGTATAGTAGCATTCCAACAACTCAGTATTTTCCACGCTTGTCCAGGTATGTCTTGTTCCAGTAGCCCATTTCTCATTAGGTTGCCATGGTTCCCTAACACCTGACACAGACCTTGTTGCTGTGGGCGACATCCGAGCCGGTATGATGCTATCATTTTGAAACACATAGCATTACGAACCTTGCCTATGCAG
>CAAKHG010016221.1:0-11906 GCA_901007715.1 Dactylopterus volitans | reverse complement strand
ATATCAGCTCCTCCCTTAATCTAACCGGCCAGACCGTGTGTGTGTGTGTGTGTGGGGACAGGTATGAAACAGGGCAACAAAATGGCGGTTCACCAGACAAAGGGCTGAGTGGGGAGTTTTACTCACACACGTTCAGATAAGCGTGGAATGTGTATTCGTGGTTAGTGCAGAGAGGGGAAGAAGAAACGAGAGCGAGAGAGATGGTGGACCGTTGCGCTTCGACGACCCCGGGTCAGAACCAGTACTTGTATGTGCTACGCAGAACTCACTGGCTCAGCTGATGGGCAGTGTAACACATGAAAAGGTGAGCACACGTTATAAACACTGCAAACACGTTATCGCTCTGACATCTGCCCAGAGCGACTAGCCTCGTCCTGATACAGAAGAGGTGCGGTAGTCTGTCCTGGGCTCCCTCGTGCTGGCGAGGTGGTGTCGGTTAGCAGCTGTCGGCGGCTACCGTCCTCCTGGTGTGGTGGCTGATCTCCGGTGAGGTGACCTAATTCAGCTGGGAATTTGCGGACATAAGAGGAAGGGTCTTCTTCACCCTTCGTCTTCTTGAAGCGGGTAGGGCACGTTTGCCACCTGGCTTTGCATCCGCGGCTTGATGGCATCCGATTGAGTGGGGTTTGAAATCCAAGGTCTCGAACCAGGAAATTTGGTGGTTTACTGGCATTGGTGAAGGGGAGGAGATCACTCAACCGGCGAGGAAGATCTGCATGCCTGAAGGCAGTTAAGGTGCTGGTGCTTCTATCACGGGTCAGGACGGCGCCAAGGGGGACAGGAGGGGACGATCGGCCTGATTCCAGAAGCAGTGATTATCACTTATGTCGTCGGAGGAGTCACTGTTACGTTCATCCACGGCAGAAGCAGATGACGGACGTCTGAACCAGAAGCAGTGAGTTGTGGGTGTTGGCTGGTTTATAAACCTTGATGTGATGCCACAGTTTGGGGCTGACCTCAGCCGACCTCCCCGGGCAGCTCGGGTTACGTGAGCTAAGGGTGCGTCAGTTGTTTGGGCTTTTAGGCTGTCGGAGGTAAATGTAGACCTCCTTCATCTGAGTCGGCTGAAGAGGCACGACACATACAATCCCAGAAAGGATGAAGGAGCGAAGAAGCGCTTTATGTATGCTCACATTGTTTTCCAGGCCTTCACGGTGCACCTCCATCTGACCAATGGAATAACTCTTTATGTAAGAGGTCGTCCACTTTTTTAGTCGTCAGCTGTGCAGGAAAAACCGCAAGCCACACCAACACCAGCTGATTACCCGCTTATTTTTTTTTTTTCTTAGCATCAGCTGTCTTATCACCGTCTATATTTCTAAATGGGACAAAGTAAACACTCTCACTTGGCTTTGTCATTCATTTCAGTCTAATTTAGGAAGAGCCCTGCCTATTACGTTCAGCGGCAAAGGCAGAGCCACGCGTCAGATTGGATCATCCTCAGCAGAGAGTTCTTTTTGCCCAATGATCTGCTGGACAGAGGGGGTATTTACACAGAGTTGCTGGGGAGAGTCTTGTGTAGCTCCCGCTGTCAGCTTCTGAAATGTGCTGAATGCTCCAGTAACTTCTAATCAAGTAGACTCCTTTTTACTTCACTAGACTTTTTAACTATCATAGTAGGAAAATTACACTACTAATAACATTAAAGATGGCTCTCCTCTATTCAAATTCCCAGGAAGCAATGGCAGTGTGACAAGGAGCAAGCCCGCTAAAACCACGGGACCCTGAAATTGAAGCAACTAAATGGAATTTAGCCATCATTATAGGGGCGACGTGCAGCGGGGCGAGCTGGGCTGAGGCTGGCACATGGGCAAGCACTAGTCAGTGGATCCAAAGCCTCTGCTCTTTATAAATATATGTTTTATATTAATATCCCTTAAAGTCCCACAAGGGGAAATTAGTTCTCGGCATTTCATCTGTCCACAGTGCGCACACACACCGCATGCATAGTCAGTACTAGTGTTGTATATGTATCAAAAAAGTGATGAGTGATAGTTACTAGTTAATTTTCCCAAAAAAAGAGAAATAACTCCTTTTCGTAACTTAGTTACAGCGTGATAAAAGTAACCACTTACCCGGGAAAGTAACTATTGCGTCACATTTTTAAACGTTCAAATATGTCAAAGAATTTGCACCTCCCTCCCCCTTTACGGGAACCTGAAATCCAACTGTATGTTCAATTATTCATATCAATAATCACATTTCATGTTTAAAATTCTGCCTTGTCTGTACTTCCTGTCTAAAAGTGTCACAGTTGAATGATCAGGGCTCGCTATTTCTGCGCGTTGTGGCCTCGATCGTCTGTGATATGTGTGCGCAAGTCTATGTGCGCGCGCGCGCGTGTGTGTGTGTGTGTGTGTGTGAACAACATCCGCCCACCCTTGCCTCTGGTTGGCACCATGAAATTTTACTCTTCCTTAGCCAATCACCGTCACTTATGCTGTGGCCTCACCCCCTCCCCTCCCTCACCGGAGGAAGACTGAGGCCTCACACACTGTGTGGGAGTGTTTTCAACATCTATTTAAACCAGACTCGCATCCCTCGACAGCTGAGTTGAGCACGGTTGTAGTGCCGCTGTAAATAAGATTTAATGAAGTCATCATAGATCAACTAAAAAATCTGAAAGGACATGAAACACAAATTATTAAAGCCATGAAAGTATTCACATTTCAGTCAAACACAATCAACGGAATGGGTCTGTGCAAGCAGTAACAGCTACGCCGAAGATAAAAGATTGGATTATCGGGATGAGGCGGGGCCGAGGTAGGGATATGACTATCAAACATTGAAAAAAAACTTTCAGTACGAAGCCTGTTTCTCAACCTTTAGGCCACGGCTGCCCCGAAAAAAATGGCAACTTACACTTTTTTTTTTGAGTTTGGTACGAACCGCTTGGATCTTTATTTCAGTGTTTTTATCAGTAATCATGACGGTCGACGGTGTGAGTTACACCTTATTATTTGTCGAGTGTCAATATCGCTCATTTGCTCGCCCGGGTGGATTGTGAGTGTGTTGGTGTTTGATACACAGGTATGTGTGGATAAACAGTGGCTGCCTGATGATGTGCGCTGACAGGACGTCGCCCGTCAGAAGCGTCCTTCGATTAATCAGCTGACGTCTTTGACGGCTTGCTCAGTGTCATCCGTCTCCGGGCATCATCTGACGAAAGTGCATCTGCGTGGCTGCGCTACAAAGAGCGATTCATTACCTCCAAGGCTGGCGAGTTTCACCTGAGCGATTTAGCTGCAGCCAGTGTGGCGAATCAAGCCATGGCAGAGGGATGACGTCAAGAAGAGAAGCAGGAACTGCACGCCGCACCGCGCACAGCGTCAAGCAAACGAATGAGATAAACATTCATCTAATTTTATTGAGCTATCGTGCAGATCCGATGTGTTTCGTTGTTGCTTCGACGTTTTCTCTTTTGTTTTGCCGTCGTGGTTGTGTGCCTTTGTTTTTGTGAACAAGGTCGTCCGCCCAACAAACCTGAGTTCATAATCTTTCGGCAAATAAAGTTCCCCAAAACAACTATGGCATGTAAGTACAAGCACACATAATTTATCTCGTAATTGCGTCACAGCAAAATTTCATCAGGCAGCTCAAAGCTGCTGGGCAGATATCGAATGTCAGTCTTGTGTCGCTGACATGGTGAGAGATTTTCTGAGCAAATCCCGGAACAGTTTGAAATGCATGCGCTCGAATGAAGCCAGGCCTTTCTGGGCTAACCATTTTAGCAACTCACAAAGGTTCAGCTGGATCACATATGAATATGAACAAGCATGAAAGCGATGAGGTAAATAGCATGAGCAGCAGATACCCCTGAAACAACTCACACACAGTTGCTTTCCTGGCAATAATCACACTCATCGAGGAAATCACAAATACCATAGAAAAGCAAAAGCACTCAGTAAGAATATTCATAGATTAAGAGTAAAGCTTGGACAAGAAAATTGTAATGAATAAAATGTGAAGATACGGTATCAACCGAACCTTACTGAATTGGTTGAGAAGACATTTAAGAAATAGGCAGCAAGTTGTACAGGGATGTCAGGGATGTCACATATGGCGTACCACAGGGGTCAGTGTGTGGATCAAAGCTGTTCTTGTTTGGAATTAAGATGGTTTTTGATGTGGTGGTCATATAATCAATGCTTAAGCGCAAACTCAAATAAATAATCCCATTTTTGAAAGGGTGTAGGAAAACATCTTTCTGAGTGTGATAATGGACTACTTAATCTGCTGGACACCTGGAATAAGTCATGTTCAATCAAAGATCACAAATAGTACTGCAGTTCTTGGGAAACTAAGACACATGCTGGAATATAAATCATTGTACATTATCTGCTGTTTATCTAGATCAAGTGCTGTTGGAGATCTTAGGTAACATCTATAAGAGCAATGTACAGCCATTGAAAACCATTTGTACGTTATGTGGAACATAGACATTGCACAAATACACTGTTACACAGTAAATGCATAAACACCATTTTAAAATGGTTTAAAGTAAAATGGTTTAAAATTTAAAGTATGTGTAAAGCAAGAAATAATTTACTGCCATGCAATATTTAAGAAAAAATGTTTTGTGACAGGGATGGAGGGATATGTAAGGGGAAATTAAACTATGAAAAGCAGGTGTGGGGTATAGTATATTATATATATATATGTCATGATGATGAATTAAGGCAAAGCACTTGGGAGGTTGTATGCGAGGGACTTTCTAAGGAGAGATGCACACAAGGAGGTATGTTCCAAATTTGGTTTATTTATATGTTTATGGTTGGTTTATTTATTTATTGAGGCATTGGATGGGTATTCGGATTGCAGATCATTTTTAGATGGGGTTTAGATTTCTTATATGAGCTTTACATTTTAGTAATTGCTGTCGATCCATCTACAGTGGAGCTGTAAATAACTGTGTGATATGTATTTGGCTCGGAATTTGTAGGTGTATACTCCGTCCTACTCCTTTTTGAGCAGCATTTGAGCAGTCGATAGTTAGTTTACACCCCAGATGAAGGTGAACAGAATCCGGTGGTCCAAAAGTAAATACAAGGAACTTCCTTTATCTACAACTGAACTGATGGGGTTCAGCCAGCCGTGGCGTCTGTAACGACGGGGCTCCACGGTTGTTTACTCCTTCAGAGTTGTCCTAAATTCGGAAGCAGAATCGTCCACCAGGCTGCTCGGCTGACCAGCAGGAGCATGTTTTCGCAGGTTTCATGTGAGCACACCTGCGGTTCATATCAGCGAATGCAGCGGAGAAGTGACGCGGGGAGTTGACCTCTGGTTTTAATGTGGACTTCCGTGGCTCTGAATGGACTGTTAGGTCACCAAAGAGAAACAGAAAATGTAAACAGGAATGCAGTGGACACGCTGAAGCCTTTAAAAACACTGCAGCCAAATAGACCCATGGTTGGGGGCCCGATTAAGAGGATCGGTGGAATCAACAATAATAAAAACTCCACTTGCTGATCGGATCGCGGTACTAGGGGAGGTGGGTTGTCCATCTCCGTACAGCAATAGAGAGGAGGTCTGACTTTTTTGGTAGCAATAGACACAAACTTTATTCAAAATATTCAATGAAACCCTAAAAACAGGCAGATTGGGCTCAAAGTGGGACTCTTTGGAGCTGGAGAGAGCCATGTGTCCTGGGCGGCTGCACCCTAAGCCCCCCTGGTGGCTTTTGCAGTAGCTCCTGGTTAGATGGCAAAAAAAACATCTTACCTTTCTTTTTTCCACTTGAACACAGCGGAACTTTATGCTTTTTCCAGCCTTGCAGAGACGTGAACAGACTCATTTGTTTTAGTCAAGATTTGACTGCTGTAACAGTGGTATGAGGCAAAAAGCTGTGGGTCCCAGGAAGCCAGGGGGGGGTCCACGGGCATACAAATGCAGCTCTTTCAGAAACTCAGTGAATTTCTGCCTTCTACAAATGATTTTCATTAAAAAGGAGGACATGGCATACCTCCAAACCCACCCAGCACACTGACGCAAACAACAAAACAGTTGACGCTCCACCGATATGAAAGAATCTCTCTCTCTCTCTCTCTCTCCAGTACTCAATCATAGAAGAAGGCCGTCTATAAAGCCAGAGCAGACTCACAAAAAAGCAACCACAGGTTTCTCTATCAGCACTTTGGCCAGACTGACAAAAAGCCACCGATCCATGGATCCCTGAGGGAATGAGTAGTAAACACTTATGATAAATGATAACAATAGATTTAGGGTATTGGGGCTGTAGTGACAGTGGTGGGAGCGACATTGTTGACTTTGAAAGTCAACAATGACCTCCTCGTGGCCCTTACGCACAGCAGCCTTTTTGGCCTGAAACAGTTGGAAAACAGGTGTTATCAATCACATTAATGAGGGCTCTATCTTAATAGAATAGAGCCTTCATTCATGCCATGAGAAACATCTGTCCCCCCACGATTCCAGGCCAAGGACTCAGACAAAACTTCAGTTATTTTACTTGGTGTTAACCTTTAGATGCATGAGTGATTGGACGGTCCACTCTTTCACAAGTGGGTCAGAAATGACTCATATTCCAATGTGGTTTTTGTGCCATTTCTGTCATTTCTCTTAAGAATATTCATTTGCATCATGATATGTATTGTATTGTGCACACAAGAATGATTGAGTTGTTCTTATTTTTCCACTTAACATTTTTCTATTGCTGTGTTCTGTGCAATCAATTTTCTTTGTTTTCAATTATAATTGTTCAAAATGTTTGAACGTGTTCCAAATGTTAACAACACACGACATAAATAATTATTCTTAACAGAAACAAACAGATTAATTCTAATACGGGCCATTTTTGACTCCCTTATAAAAGCTTGGGGTAGTATTACAAGAACTAAAATTGAAATTTTAATTGGCATCATATCAGAAGCATGTTTTTTTAAGGAATACCTGGGATATGAAACGAAAACAACTTTTCATTACGAAAACATTGCAAGAAATCAAGCTCACCGTAAAGGTCAAACACTTTGACTGTGTTTGGAATCACTTACTAACGTACCGCCTACTACATACTCAGCTCAATGTATTAGATATCATTTGCCTACAAAATAAACTATGAGGGGCCCGTTCACACTGCGAAGCTGGACACATTTCACATCGACCAAAGATGAAATCAAAGTGTACAGTTTACGTTGTACGTTCTGTCTTCAAAAGTGAAGCGCCATGCTTATCATTCGCTAACAGGGGTTTTTACTGTCTGCCACTGCGTTTGTCGTTGTCCTGTCTGACGAGATGCAAATGTGCGCTGTGGGGCAGCTGAAGTTGTCAAGTCATCTATCGATGCATACACGGAAATTCTTGCTAATCTTGTTTTACATCCGCGGATTTCCTCCCGTTCGCGCAATTCACACACAATTGCAAGCAACATCAAACAACATCAGAGAGTGACTTCGTCTTTGTGTCATTACAAGCCGGATTATTGTATTCGGAACGTCTCTAAAGACTCTCCTGCCGATCCAGAACGCTGCCGCGAGTGCACTGATGACATCTGTGCAATGGTGCCCTGTAAAATCCAGAACCGAATTTAAAAACCTTCTCCTCACTCACATCTGTCAGGTCTTATTTGAAGTGCTCTTAGTACCCTATTAGCCCACTCGAAAACTGCATTCCCTGGGTTCAGGCTTTCTTGTGGGTTCTCCAAGAGTGGAGTGGTGCACTGAGCACCTCTACTTTCCCTTTTCCCAATGATGAATGCCACAAACTCAGAATCATATGTGCTTTCTCCCCACTCGATTAGATTTTTAGGTTATTGTTATCAGTAGTAGCAGCCGCACAGGTAGTCTACTCTAACCCCATCATACCATGGCAGATCGCAAGAACATCCAGTGGGCACGCTTTAAACTAACAAACACTCATCATGAATGCCACTGGCGTGATACCATGCAACTGCGTAATATGCGAGTCACTCCCTTATCATGTTTGTTCTCAAAGGAATATGATGTATATCTGAGGGAAGGTCAGTGAGCGGGGTCCCGAGAAGTGAATGCGCTGCATGGAGAATCAGGCTTGAGAATAGAGGCTGTTGCTGCTGCTGCGTCTGATAGATGAAGCTGGTAAGTCATCAGGACATATTCATATGCTGATGGTGAGACGGCGCAGTTCATGGCAAATTGTCTTTGGACCATGCGTTACCTGGAAGCCGTGTGCCACTATACTGGGACACACACACACACACAGCGTCGCTTTAAAGGAAGAAGGGGCAAAAACTTTAAATGGGTTAAGTTCTTTATTTCTTGTAGGGTCAGTGTGCCTGAGCCCCGAAACCTTTGATGATAAATGGCCATCTACCCACCTAAAATGGGAATCCTCTCAAGGAAATGCAGTAATTGACTCATTTTTCACAAAGCGATTAAAAGGAAAGAAGTCTCATCCTGACAGGATGGCAGATCAAACAGAACCTTCAGCCAAGGACGTTTGAAGAAGTTGCTATAATTGTCGCTGCCTCCGCTGACTTACACATGAACAATATGCTGTGTGGGCTGTGGGTTCTTATTGCAGAGGCGCGATCGAGCAGCGAGGCCTGACACATTCGCTGGTCATGTTGGTGGTTATTGTTGGTATTGTTTGAGTCTTTTCTTGCCCACGCAGACAAAACCCGACAAACAGAGCAAAGCTATTTATAAAAAGTGAATATACAAGGTGATAGATGCTCTGTCGGTGCGTGTATCGATTCACAGTGTACATTTCACCCCCCGCCCTTCTTTTTTAGTGTATGAGGCCTATTTTATGTGTTTTATGCTATAATCATTTTTTTTTGTACATGTTTTTGTGTCGCTCTCAATGTGTATTTGCTTTGTGTTTTGTCTCCTAGTGGCCACTCTAATTAATGGCAAAGGGATTGTTTTTCAAAACAGCTTAAATTCATGTTAATTGTCTGAAATTTGCCTGAAAACAATATTTTGTTGAAGACCAGCGCATTGGTTTGTGTACTATCTGCACCAGAGATCATTGCCATCAAGTAGGGTTTAACTGTTCTGTTATCATCTGCGTGACACTGTTAAAGGCCCGTTGTTCTGAGCAATTTTCCAATAAAATGTTTGAAGATATTCAAGCAGTGCAAGTGGCATCAACGTAGACTCACTGTTGGACATGGGAATGCAGAGTGTCGTCCAAATGCTTCCAAAAACTCCATCAGGTCATGTCTTTACTTCCTAAACTGTTAGGAATTACACAAAAACTACCAGGCCAGTTTCCCCACCACTTGGTGAAGGGTTGGCTTCCCAGCGAAGGATGAACCCATTAGATCCGGAGCACGTGTGTTTCACATAGACAAAAATAGACTCTAACTTTGTCTTCTGTTTAGCGCCCAATCCTTACCCGTCTCCTCCCACTCTCACATGATAACCATCATAAACTGTGAATATTTCAAAGAGCTCTGGTGTCACTTCAGATTACGCTGACGTTACACTTAGACCGATGCGTGACAGGGATGCCCGTTGCTACGCGTGCAGCTCCTGCAAGCTGACTTGCCTGCAGCATCTTCAACTAATGACCCCTGGGCCCTCGGTGAGAGAATGGCCCCGGGATGAGCTGGTCCAGTAGCCGAGGTGCACTGGGAATCACCGGCTCAGTGGTTTGTAACAAGGACATTTCGGCGGCTCCTGTAGCCGACGGCAGTCGGCAGGAAATGTTAGTCATGTGAGTTAATTGCGTTCACCAGCATGTCCTTCTCTTAATTACTTTTAATTTGAACAGTGATTAATCTTGTTGATATTTTCCCCCTTTTTTTTATTTCATTGGTCAAGGTGGAGTGAACATAATGCATGACCACTACGCGTCATACGTGCTGATTTGCACATCTCTTGAGAGCGCCCGTCATGGCTGTACGTCTTTGGCAGCGGAGGACACTGATAGTGAACACGGCTTTTATGATCGAAAATGATATCCCCCCTGTCACCCTGGGGGGGCTTTACATAGTTGCTGTCCAGGGATGAGAGCATGATGAATGGAGACTGTAACAGCCAGGAATACTGAAAAGGCAGCAAGCGTTCATTTGAATATTTGAGTAATTCTGCATTGGACATGCTTACATTTCCACAAAATCTCTTTGATCCCCCGTTTTAATCTTTTTTAAAGTCAAACTCACACTGAAATGCATTATTAATTATTTGAAATCCTAAAAGAGGTGAGCAATCACTTCTCTGGAGTTACTTATTCACATAACATTCAAGCTGCATCAGCTTTTTCTAGAAGAAGGGCTGTTAGTTGGTGTAAGTTCCTCACTTAATTTTTTTTTTAAAAAAACTACTGATTTAGGAGGCTTACAGTTATCCTTTACTTTCATAGGGATTACGGTAAAAACATCTGCTCCAGTTTGATCGTACGCGGCATTATTTCTTTTTATATACACAATAAATCTGTGGTTTTAAAAAGGAAAAAAAAACACCAAAGATTGTACTACATACGCTGAACGAAAAAAAAAAAAAAAGAACGCAGGTAGAAAAAGTGTGTTCCAAACAAACATCAGACTTTGCAGGAGTTTGAAATCTGTCCTGAGGCCGCGACTTCCTCAGTTGCAGGGACCTGTTGCTTCTGCAAACATGAGGGTGACCGTCATCAGTCTGCAGGATCATTTCGTCGTCATGTTATATAAAGTTTGATCAAGGTCTGGTTAGGTGAAGGCACAACAAACAAGTGGTTACGCGTTGGGAAAATATGCCGTTTGTGTTGGTTTGTGTTGTGGGTCTCAAATCTCAAGGGCTGCGATAAAGCGCCTTTGTACTTGAAACTGAATTTTTTAGATATTATGACCTTAAAAGTGAGAATAACGCTTTTCATGTGTGCGGGTGCTCTTGGGTGACATATCGAAACGCCTCAAACATTCATATCTGCATGTGGAAGTACTGAAGATTGCAGGAGGACTTTGATTACTGTTTACTTGCGTATGTGTTTGTCTATTTACCCTGCGGTTTGATTGACACTACACATTGTTTATCTAATTAAACTGCTATTGTAGCATCTTTTTGTAGATAAAACAGCTGTGACACGACCTTGAAGCTAAACTGTAAGGGGAGTTCCAGCCCCTGATCTGCCTTTATTTGTGTTGGCTGACTTAATTGATTCCACATCATAGTGAATGTCTCGCAACCCCTCCCAAAACTGTTGCCTGAGTATATGAAGGTCCTTAACACAACAGATGGAGCTCCTGAGGTGGCGGTCTCCTTTTAATTACTTTGCTTTAATTTGTATTTGATAAGGTGGCTTACAATACCCTCCAATTAATTCTCACAAATCCCTTTTAGTTACAATTCAGGTCACATCGAGGAAATCTAGATCTATGGCAGCTAGAACACAATGTATTTAACCTCAAACGCCATAGGAAGTTTGATTAACAGGCAAGAGGATGTTTGAATCCCTCCAATAGTTCCCACAATTCAATTAACCTTCTGGAGGGACCTGAGGCAACAGTTTCCTCATGGGTGCATATGAACCCCCCGGGTCACCCAAAAATGACAACTCATTATATAATTACCACTATGCCGATGGATGTGTGTGTACAGTTCTGGCAGCATGTAAACATTTGTGCGCAGCTATCTTGAGCTCTCGCAGATCTCCCCCTTGGGCAGGAGGGTTGTGCAGCACCAGAGTGAATGCGACTCACAGTCACATTTAGGCTAAAAATATGGTGTAAATTACGCCCTTTCGAGTTGGATTTAAATGCCACGGCTCACAGGTACTTGGATGACACCACAGGAGAAATATGGAGGCATGCTAATTTTTTTTCTTCTCTTTTTTACGTTTCGAACCACTTTTACCGGATTTGTCTGCAACACTGTTCACCCTTGAAACTCCAAAAGTGTTTTTTTTTTTTGGAATCACTTCACCCACCGCTCCAGCAGCAAAGTGGTGAGTAGGTAATAAATTAATTCTTTTTGGGCTTTTTTTTTTTT
>CAAKHG010016217.1:0-14354 GCA_901007715.1 Dactylopterus volitans | reverse complement strand
AGCGGGAACTTTTCCAGGCGCCTGATTGGTGGACGCAGCTAGCTGAGGTTGGTCCTCCTGCGTTTGCTGGGACTGAGTCCTGGGTCCAGCTTCAGCTCCCGATACTGCATCTGCTCAACACACACACACGCACACACACACACACGCGCGCACACACACGCGCACACACACACACACACACACGCACAGCTAGCTGTTAGCTGTTTTTAGCCGTTTTTATTTTACAGACACACAGAACTAGTGATGAATTGAAAAGCTTCTGTAATACCAGCACACGGGATTCGAGAGTGGAATATTCTGGGTCATGAGATGACAAACAAGATCCCAAAAGTACTTTTTCAGTTTGTCATGCGTGCACAGTGTCGAGGAGTAGTGCTGGTCCCAGAGCCACGGTCCCCTAACAGATGAGGCACCGGCCTCCTAATCCCGGGTTGTGGGTTCAGGTCCCGTCCGTGGCGTTTCCTAGCAGAGCGGCGGCGGCGGCGGCGGCGGCGGCGGCGGCGGCAGTGTGCCGGGCCCATAACGCCGAGGCCGATGGATCTACTGTCCTGTGCTGGTTGGTGTTTCAGTGAATCATGAACATTGAGGACCTGAGCTGGATCACAGCTCTGCCACTGATTCGCTGCGATGAACCTGTGCCGTGTTTTGTTCTTCACAAGGTTTTAAATAAAAGGTGCAGATCCAAGAGTCCCAGCGGGGAAAGGACGGGAGTCCCTCACTAGTTTGGACACGTCATCCTCGGTCAGAAGGCAGAATGAGGAGCGCGTGGCCCTGTTTGCTGGTGGCTGAGGACTCGGTGGACCAGGCTCAGTGGACCAGGCTCGGTGGGCCAGGCTTGGTGGACCAGGCTCAGTGGGCCAGGCTCGGTGGACCAGGCTCGTTTTCTTGAACAATGCGATGGAAAATGCTGGATATTTATGCAGTTTTATGTGACAAAATTGCAGGAACTTGAAAAACTGCAGTTTGATGATAAAGAAAAATCGTGGGTTCCCCGACATCCCGCTCTCACGAGGCCACCAGTGGTATTTTGGGTATTTTAGGCTTATTTTTGTTGGTGATTGACACTGATTTGTGGACGTCGTCACGCTTCTTCTTCGCGGGGTTGGACGACGTTCCCGCCGCGTCATTACGTCACTTCCTAACGTTCCCAAGGCAACAGATGGGGAAAATGGCTGCTCTTGTGTGAAGAAAACGCAACACGTTTCAACTTTCTGCAAAGACAGATGTGAGGGGGGGTTTTTTGCACAAAAGTGCCGGGATTCTAAAATCATATTTCCCGCATTTTGCCAAGAAACCGGCGATTTATGCGGCAAAACTGCAGCGTCTTTGAAAAACTGTGGCCTCCGCATAAATATGCGGACTTTGGCTGGTCCATGTGGGGTGTCCCCTGGCAGAAGTGTGCCTGTGCCCCGACCCAGCGCCTCCCACTCTCCTGCCGGCGTGTCCAAGCGTCCTTGTTGTTGAGTTCATCTGCCACATTGTGAGCAGAGCGAGGTCCCCCTGGGCCCCAGTGGCCTAATGGATAAGGCACTGGCCTCCTAAGCCAGGGATTGTGGGTTCGAGTCCCATCTGGGGTGGTTTCTAGCAGAGTGGCGCAGCGGAAGCGTGCTGGGCCCATAACCCAGAGGTCGATGGATCGAAACCATCCTCTGCTAGAAGGTCTTTTACCGGCTGTTGTGAAGGTTAATAAAGGATCAACTCACCACTTGAACATCGGAGGGCGCTCTGGAGAGGAAGTCCAGAAGCTCATTGTTGTCGATCATGTACGGGTTGCGAAGCTTCTTTGTGAACTTGTTGATACCTACAAAAAAAAACCCAAAGTCAGCTCAGAGGTCCTCGGTCCTTCGCCGCTGCTGCTGGAATAATGAACGGAGGACTGACCCCATGCGAGCACCAGGTATCGGAGAGGCACCAGGTAGAGAAGAAGAGTGGCCAAGCATAAGGCGGCGATCGCCAGCCAGCTCAGGAAAGGCACGGTCCAGTTAAAGGTGCTGCAGCGAGAAGAACACAAAGAGCAGGGGGACCTTTACTGGGGGTCTGGGTCCTTACTCCCGGGCCCTGCTGTCAGGATGTGTCCCTCCACACTGCAGGAAATACTGCACCTTTGACTCCACTGCATTAGAAGCTATTGTGAAAAGCGCCGTCGCTAACAGGGAAGAGTATCCCCTCCCGTTTTCCTTCTAGGAATTCCACCCTACGCTCATCAGATCTCCTGAGACCCCTTTGGTAAAGGCTCACTGCTGATTTGTCGTCTCTATCCCGGACTTCCAGCGGCGGACTGTCAGGGGACAACAATGTGCTTTGGACCTTACTTCTTGATCCTCTCTCCGCATGAGGCCACGTCGTCCAGCGCGCTCTGCACACTGATGAACACGTCCTGGATGGCGTACAGCTTGTCCATGAAGCCCTTGTGCTCCGAGTCCTGCCGAGAAAAGGGTCACTCGGTGAGCGAGGCGCGTCCGGTCCGGTCCGGCGGGCGAGCGAGCGCGACGCCGCTTCAACATGTCACCGCACCTTCTCGTCTTTGTCCTCCTCCTCGTCCTCCCAATCAAACATGGCCTCCATTGACTGCAGTAGGGAAGGAAGCACAGAACAGGGTGAGGCGCCTGAAGGGCGGACCGGCGCCCATCACCGGCACCCATCACCGGCACCATCACCGGCGCTCACACCGGCATCATCACCGGCGCGCACACCGGCGCTCACACCGGCGCTCACACCGGCGCCCACACCGGCGCTCACACCGGCATCATCACCGGCGCGCACACCGGCGCTCACACCGGCACCCACACCGGCACCCACACCGGCATCATTACCGGCGCGCACACCGGCGCGCACACCGGCGCGCACACCGGCGCCCACACCGGCACCCACACCGGCACCCACACCAGACTCCACTGCCCTCACTGTTCTCTCACCGCGTCAGATGTTTCCCTGCCGGAGCAGAAGAAGTAGTTCCAGGCGAGCATCAGCAGCAGGGCCAGCGGCAGCATGTAGATCTCAAAGTTCCACACCACCACCAGGAACAGCTGGGGGCCCCAACACACCATCAGACCACCAGGGGGCACACATGTGCCACGTGCGTGTGTGTGTGTGTGTGTGTGTGTGTGATTGGTACCACGAAGGAGACGATGCTCCTCTGCGCAGACTCCCATTCGAAGCAGCTGTTGACGTAGGTCCCGTAGCTGATCAGGACCATGATGCACCTCTTCACGCGGTTGAAGTTCTGCTGCAGCAGCTGAAAGAAGCATTCGGGTGCTCAACGTGCGCCGATCCTCCGCCGGGGTTTTTACCGTCTGCCGATCACCTTTACCCAAACCGTGTGTACGTAACACTACCTCATGTTACACTAAATTGTACCGCGGTACGTTACATTAAGCGATGTCACCCTACATCTTGTCACCTCGTGTTATGTGACGCTACTTTATGTTACCCTACAAATCTACGTCATACCACATTACGCTGCTGTACATTACTTTATGCTATGTTACGCTTTATCCCGATACCATATGTTATGTTACCCTAAATACTTTACATTACGTTATGCTATGCTACCTTACGCGCCATTATACTTTGGTACGGCACATTAAGCTATGCTACACTGTGTCTTGTTATTTTATGTTACTTTATCTTACATATTCTACGTAACACTATGTTACGCCACTGCAGTACGTTACATTATCTATGTTACACTACGCCTTGCCAACTTGTGTTACGTTGTCCTAAATACTTAACATTACGTCAAGCCACATTACACTACATTATGCTGCGGTACATTACAGTATTTTCTATACTATGTGACACTTTGTTCCATTACCTTATGCTACAGTACTTTATGTTACATTGCCCTACATCACATTAGCATATGTTATGCTATGCTATATTGCACTACATTATGCTATAGTGCGCTGTGCTGCGGTATGTTACATGAAGCAATGTGAAACTACAGCTTGTTATCTTCGGTCATATCACGCTGCTTTACGTTACGTCATGCTACGTTACAGTAAACTACACTGTGCTGTGCTACGTTGAGCTGTGTCACACGATGTCTTGTTACCCAATGTTATACTACACTACTTTACATTATGTTACCCTACATTATATTAGGTATGTCATGCTGCGTTACACAAAATTATGCTATGCTATGTTACGTACTGTGTGTGATGCTACTGTACATTACATTAAGACACATTACACTACTAAGCTAAGCTAAGCTAAGCTAGGTAAGGCTGCGTGCAACATTACGCCACGTTACACTACGTTACCATAAGTTAAATGACGCTAGGTTTTGAACATACATGTTTGGAGACTTTCGCTTCTTCCTCGATGAACTTCTGCTCCGCCGGCACCACGGTCCTCAAGGCAGCTTTAACCTGAAAGCGAGAGACACGCCCACAGCAGCTCACGTCATCCGGAGCGGATGACGTCCCGCATCGCGCCCACAGCGCCGCCGGACACTCACAGTGTTGTAGATGACCTCCATTTCCAGGTAGATGACCCCTTTGGTCGGCCCTGTCAGCTCCTTGTTCTTCAGCACGTACCCCTTCTGCTCGCCGTTGCGGACCTGACGGGCGTGAGAGACGGCCGAGTTTGAGACCGCGCGGCGCCGCAGTTCCGGCACGCTGATACAACTTCCAAAGAGGGATTTCTAGTCCGACAAGAGCAGGCGACGTTTCCGAAACGCTGCTGCAGATGTTCTCGAGCGTTGGCTCACGTGTAACAGAGGGATGGCCACTTTCCCCAGGAAGTCGGCGCTCCGGTCGCGGTCCTCGTCGAACACCGTCAGCTCCAACACCGAGTGGATGTCCTTCACGTTGCTGCCGGGGGGAGAGGACGGACAGATGGACACGCGGAGCTCGATTAGCAAGTTGGGGGAGGAGCCGTGGCCCCGGCAGCCAATCAGGGAGCGGCTAACATCCGCGTCTGTCCACCATCGACGCAGCGAGGCTTTGAAGTGAATTACACGTGCTAAGAGTGGAAAAATGTCGTCACTTCATCCGATTGGACGTTTGTCAAACTTGTCGTCATTACCAGCGTTTGACTCGTGGGCAGATGTACACTGTGTGAGGTCACGGTGACCTTTGACCCTCAAAAATCCCCCCCCAGACCTTCCTGAAACGGCCACAGGGACGAGAGGAAGACAGAAGCTGAATGAAACGAAGCCGTCGCCTGCGAAATGCGGCGCTTTCGTCGTTTTAGTCTGAAAGTTTGTCGTAACGTTCACGAAACCCCGCCCACGGTGACCTTTGACCTTCTAATCCCCTGATCCTTGACTCCAGGTGGATGTTTGCGCTTAACCCGGGGACCCTCCCCCAGGCCGGAGCGACACCCGCCAGACCAAGATTCAGTAAACGCGCGAGCCGGGCGAGCGTCCAACATGGCGGCCGGCGCCACTCACAAGGTGAAGGCCTTGTTCCACTCGGGATTGAGGTTCTTGTAAACGGTGTGAGTCTGCAGTCTGTCGTTGTTCAGCTCCAGAACGCAGAACGGGTCACTCTTACCTGCCGGAACAGAGACGGAGCCGCTCACACACACACACACACACACACACATACAGTATATCTGCCATATAAACCGGCGAGCGGGCGGCTGCACTCACCGTTCACGTCGGCGGCCATGAGTCCCTCAGCTCTCATCACCTTGACCTGCACGATGCCGACGTCCTTCAGGTTGGAGAAGGACCGCGCCGCTGCCTGCGGACGGAGAGACGGAGAGACGCCGTTTACGCCGCGTTCTAGCGGGCCCGCGCGCTCACGCGTCCTGGAGAGTGGCGCTCACGTATCGCCCGAGGATCTCGCCGCGCTCCTGCGGGTCGTCCAGCGGCGTCACCGACAGGTCGGCGATGGAGACGTGAGCCGAGGCCGTCAGCGTGACCAGCAGCACCAGCAGGCCCCGGGACTCCTCCAGCGGCAGCTCCAGGTGATGGGTTTGCTCTTTAGCCAGAGTGGAGAGATCCAGCTGGCAGCTGCACACACACACACACACACACACACACACGCACGCACACACACACACACACGCGCGCGCACGCACGCACGCACGAATGCACGCAGAGGAGGCAGTTACACGAATTAATTAATTAATTAATTTACGTCATCAAAAATCAAATGAGTACATTTAATCCAATTCAGAAATACAAAATTAAAGAAAATAAAAAAAAGATGAAGTGAAATGTTCCAAAAAAAATAAAAAGCTTAAAATAAAATTAGATTTCAATTAAAAAAAACTGAAACTGAAAATGATAGCATTTAATCAAATAAAAAAAATGAAATAAAGTTTAAATAAATTAAGTTAAAACAAAATTATATTTAATAAAATGGGATTAAGTAAAAAATAAAATAAGATAAAATAAAATTCTATTTAATCAAAAAAAAATTAAATAGATTCAATTGGGAAAGATGACATGAATAAAAAAAAGTTGAAATAAAAAAAAATTTAACTGAATTACAAAGGATAAGATAAAATAAAGGGTTAAAAGAGCGTCCAAAAAAACACAATAAAGCAGCGACTCACCGCCCAATGAAATCGTCTCTGCGCCCGGTGTCTTTGTCCCAGACCGAGATCTCCAGCACGCCCCCGCTCTCCTCGTACAGATGCAGGTCAAACTGCTCCCGCCACTGTGGACTCAGAGTCTTTGGCACTGTCTGCACACACACACACACACACACGCACACGCGCACACGCACACGCACACACGCACACACACGCACACACACACACGCACACACACACACACACACACACACACACGCACACACGCACACACACGCACACACAGGGATCATGGGAAAGTAAACAGGAAGTGGTCCACCCATAAGCAGAGGCCTCGGCCGCGTGATTGGTTCACCTCCTCGCTTTCGCGTGTGCGCCAACTTTATTAAAACTGTCTCCATGACGACCAGGTGTGAAGCGCTAGTGGTTTTGGTGTCTCCCTCCGGTTTCACCGCATCAGACCCGAGTGCCACACAGTGACACGCTGCCCTGCTCCCAGCATGCATTGCAGCGCAGTGCGGCATTTTCTTGTGAGCTGCTTATTGTTCTGAGCTTCGAGCTCAGAATAATCCGACGCCGCTCTGGTTTGGAGTCCGACCAATCACAGCGCAGACGCTGGCCGCGCCGGCCAATAGGAGGCCCCGAGTCAGAGCGCTTACATCACCAACAAAGATGGAGGGTGAGACGTGGTGACGGAGGAACGGAGACACAGACGGTTTGATCCGTTTCCATGACAGCGAGGGGCATCATCAGTAAGAAACAATCATCAATACCGTCAACAAATAATTAATCAGTCAATAAATACCCAAAAGAAAATGATAAAATATGAAATAAATCAATGAATATCATAAATAAATAAATGAATAAATCAGTGACTACAGAAAACAAACCAATAAGTCAATAAATGCTGTAAATAAATCGACGTGTCAAATGCAGTCGTGCTGCTAGGAAATAAACAAATACTGCAAATAATGAATACTGAATCAATTAATAATGTGTGTAAACACAGAAACACTGTAAAAATGAGTAAATCAATAAACACTGAAGATAAACAAACCAATAAAAAACTACTGTAGATTCGCAATAAACTTCTAAACAGATAAATAAAGGTGTTAATTATAAAGGTGACGAACGCCGGCGGCGCCGATACACTCACATACGGGTATTAATACACGTCTGTACGCGGGCGTGCGGCTCTACCTTGCTCTTGTACTTCTGGTGTCCGAGCCTGAACTTGACGTAGGGGTCGCTGAGGCCGTTGGCGTCCATGGGGGTGAGGCCCCGCCCCTCGATCAGCGCGACGCTGACGATTCCTCGCCAAAGCTGCGACTTCCGATGCAACTCTGCCAGACGCAGAGACTGCTGCTGCTGGTGCACACACACACACACACACACACACGCACGCACACACACACACACACGCACACACACACACACACGCAAAGTATGATTAATTTTATCGTTGATTGATTGGTTGATTGATTGATTGATGGGATTCTCGACTGTTGGGAGTCTGGATTTGTCGGATCTTCAAAGGTGGCTTTGAAGCTGCAGAATTCTCCCTTCAATCGTCGTTAAAAATGACGATCGAGAGTTTGAGGATCCGAGTTCAGTCAGAAACGCTGTGCGATTTTCAGGCTGATTAAAACCACGAAACATCCCAATTTATTGCAAAATCTTCAAAATGGAATCATGACTTCTGTTGTCTTGATTTTAAAATATGAGCGTGCAGCAGGATAAAATAAGATAAGCTGAGATAAGATAAGAAGAGATAAAATGAGATGAGATAAGATAAGATAACACGAGATAGCATGAGATAAGAAGAATTGAGAAGAGATGAGATGAGATGAGATGAGATGATAAGATAAGATAAGATAAGATAAGATAAGATAAGATAAGATAAGATAAGATAAGATAAGATGAGATGAGATGAGATGAGATGAGATGAGATAAGATAAGATAACACGAGATAGCATGAGATAAGAAGAATTGAGAAGAGATGAGATGAGATGAGATGAGATAAGATGAGATAAGATGAGATGAGATAAAATGAGATGAGATAAGATGAGAAAAGATAAGACAAGATGAGATGAGATAAGATGAGATGAGATGAGATAAGATAACACGAGATAGCATGAGATAAGAAGAATTGAGAAGAGATAAGATGAGATGAGATAAGATGAGATAAGATAAGAAGAGATAAGACAAGATGAGATGAGATAAGAAGAGATGAGATGAGATGAGATGAGATGAGATGAGATGAGATGAGATGAGATGAGATGAGATGAGATGAGATGAGATGAGATGAGAGCGCCTGGCGAGCAGCAACATGAAGCCACGTTTGAAGTCGGCGGCCATGGCGGCAGCCATGACACGCGACGTCTGCGTGTGTGGACTCGACCTAAAATCACAACACAACAGCGACGTGTGACGGCGGCGATGGTTTGAGGACACGGCGGCGCTGAGACGATGAGGAGGATGAGGAGGATGACGAAGATGACGCTTTTACCTTGGTGGACCGTTTCCAGGACCTCCTGAGCAGCATGGTCTGAATACACATTAACATACATCACATTTACAGCACAAATAGAGCTCGGCCGATTTATCAGCGGGCCGATTTTTTGGGTTGATATAAAACTGCAAAGTTATCAAAATATTAAATCCTTTAGGGCATGATGGGGGATATACTTATATACAATATACACTGAACTAACTAAGTTTTAAAGCACCACAAGTTGCAATCTTTGTATAACAAGTGGCGTGCTACGGGAGCCCAGAACGGCCACACTTGCAATACATTTCTTTAAAGCAGTTTTCTTGAGATAACAGCCAAAAAAAACAAAAACTTTAACAAACTTCAGCTGATTCAAAATGCAAAAAAACATCCTGCTGCTTTTAAAAGTCCCCTCACTGGCAGAGTTCAGAATTTAATTTTAAAAACTGAATGATTGTCTTTGGGGCTCATGGAGGGTTGTGGTGCTAGAATTTGTAGCTGAAGTCCGGATCCCCTATGCACCCAAACGCAACCTCGACAGATCCTCTGGAAGGACTGACCTGCTGGGTGAGATCACAGAAACTGTCTAATTATTATTATTATTATTATTATTATTGTTATTATTACTATTCAAAGAGTCATTCCAAGTATGGCCATTCTCGGCTTCCGTATCGCAAAAAATAAAGTGGCATTTTCAGACGTTTGACAGTAACAGGCCGCAGAGCGCTGCAGGTGTTTAGCCACCGGAGGGAGCTACAGCTCAGGTCTGTACGTGTGCAGCCGCGCGGCGCTGACGGCCGTGATGAGGAGGAGAAGCGCCGTTCAAGTCCGACTCCTGAGGCTTTTAAGTGTATAAAAAAATCCCAACTCTTCATTGTCAACTCAAAATGGCGCCGCTGGTGGGCTCATTAGCTTCGGTGGCTCGTTAGCTTTGGCGGCTCATTAGCTTTGGTGGCTCTTCACATCTTCACCTCCCGTCCTCGAATCTGACTGCAGCTTATGATTCATTCATAGACTCGATAAAACATGAAGGAGGCCGGCGGCGTCTCACAGCCGCGACGTCGCCTGACGACGGCCACAAACTGGGATTTAAAAAAAAAATAATCTATTTGACAAATAAAAAGGCCACAAAGATTCAAATCTTTTTAAGCAACAAAAATGGTGAAGCTCAACATTCAGACCAGATTTAAATCGGTTTTTCACTGAATTTCGTTGCACAATTCAAGAAAACCGCGTCTGGATGGATTAAAAAACCACATCAATTCAGATTTTTTGACCGTTTTAAATTCCTATTTGACTGAAAATGAAAATGTCACTTTACCAGTCGACCAGAAAATGACTGAGCGACAGCGGCAAGAGTGAAGAAGGCAGAGGAGCTCCTGCTGGCTTCAGCCGTCTGATCTGCTGCTCTGAGATCAGCAGAGGTGACGTGTCGCCTCTATAATTCATGTCCATCGTTAGATTATTCAGGAGGACGTCTGGAGGAAGACGAAGCCAAAAAACCCAAAATGAAAACCCACAACAGACCTCAGTAAACATCCAGGTCAGGTGGTCCTCAGAGTCCAGGTAGAGGGCTGCTTCAGGTCTGCCTGGCTTTTTCTTTGGGGGGGGGTGGGGGCTGTTTAAGCTCTAGGGGGATTGTTGATACATGGAGGCTGGTTGAGGTCACCCAAAGGTCATTTAGGTCATCCAAAGGTCATTAAAGTCACCCAAGCATCATTAAGGTCACCCAAGGGTCATCAAGGTCACCAGGGCACCATTAAGGTCACCTGCAGGTCATTAAGGTCACCTAAGGGTCATTAAGGTCACCTTAGTCTCCGACCCCCCCAGCCCCTCATGTGGGATCTCGGGGCCGTCCTGCAGGTGCACCTGCAGCGCAGCGACATCATCCGCTAGCGCTACCGCTAACACGGCTAGCTAGACTGGGAGCTAAAGAACCAGAGCGGGAGACGGCGGCCTCCTCGGCGCCACACTCACGGTCTGCACGTACGGCTTCCAGCGCTTGACCGCTCGCTGCAGGAGAGACGCGTTGTCACTGGCAACCGTGTGCGACAAACATTCGCGGGCGTGCAAGCGGGGCCGCGACGTTCCGACCGGCGACTTTCCGGAGCTAGCGCTAGCGGAGTTACACACCGTGGAGTCCCGCCGCTCCTCGATGGGACTGTCTTTGGGCGTGAGGGTGACGGCGAGCTCCAGGCTGCCCAGGTCCTGCTCGGGGTGCTGAGGGTCCTTCAGCGGCAGCATCACGGGGATCATCCTGCAACACAGCGGCGCCGCGGCGGCGGCGTGGATGACGTTTAAGGTGACGGGAGGACGAGAGAGAGAGGGAGAGGGAGAGGGAGAGGGAGAGGGAGAGAGGGAGAGGGAAAGGGAGAGAGAGGGAGAGACAGAGAGAGAGAGGGAGAGAGAGAGAGGCAGAGAGAGAGAGGGAGAGGAGGCTCCGTACCTCTGCTGCTCCAGAGAGTCCAGGTGGAGATACGCAGAACCCATGAAGTCGTCCTGCAGGCCGAAGTCGTAGTCGAACACCTGCAGGAGCGGAAGCCTCCAGTCATGAAGGAACCCTGAGGAAAAGCCTCAGGAGTGTGTGTGTGTGTGTGTGTGTGTGTGTGTGTGTGTGTGTGTGTGTGTGTGTGTCTCCTCACCTTCACATACAACGGTTCCCCCAGGCTGTCCAGTATCAGGGTGGTCCTCTCGTCCCACACCGGGTTCAGGTTCTTGTGGATGGTCCTGCTCCTGAACATCTCTTTACCCGCCAGCTTGAACTTGACGTAGGGGTCGCTGCTGCCTGGAACGCAGGCGGCCAATCAGGAGGCAGCGAGCAGCCGCATGGCGGAAAAAAAACGCCCCCACGTCATCGTTTCAGCACGACACGACTTATGCCCAAATACGTGATTCATGATGTCACTCAGACTTCGACCTTTGACCCCTCACCACAAAAAAAACACCGAGGTGACATTTGATTCAAAACGTGGGGGGTCACGTTCAAAAGAACCAGACGGACGGACGGAAATAACGAGCATCAAGAGAAGGAGAAGGAGGAGAAGAAGAAGGAGAAGGCGTGTCTACCTCCTCTGTCTCGGACGGCCAGGTTGTGTCCTCGCTTCAGCTCGATCTCCAGCTTGTACATCGCCGACCCGGCGCCGCTTCGCTCGGGGGGAGGAGCCTCCGAGGAGCCCGACGCCCCCAAACCCTGCAAACACAACACCTGGGGTCAGTGCCGCGGCGGCGGCGGCGGCGGCGGCGGCGGCGGCCACCGCGACACGGCACTCACCAGCATTTTGAAACAAAAGCCTTTTTTCGCCATCGCTACGGCAACAATGCCTCCACTCCCACTAACGGCGAATGATCTCGCTCGGCTGGCCAACTCGTCCCCGGTGACCACTGACGGGAAGCTCCGCCCATCCAGCCACGGGGTTTTTGAGCCGTGTTTTTTTTCCTTTTTTTTTTCTTTCCATTTCCCATCTCCTCACAAACGGAAGATATGAAACGCAGGCTGATTATGTCCCATCATGCTTCAGCTTTTAGGTGCCGCCGCCTCTTTGACTCTGCTGGGGCTCATGAATAAATCAGAGGCGGCTCCGGGATGCCGGCGGCGGGATGATGCCGGCGGCGGGATGATGCCGGCGGCGGGATGATGCCGGCGGCGGGATGATGCCGGCGATCCCGCCGCCATGTTTAAAGTGAAGTTTGAGTGAAGATTCCATCAAATATATTAAGCGTTAAAAAAAAAGATGTGATCACCTCACCAGTTCAGAGATTTCTCTGAAATTTAGTCCCCATCAGCACATGAATTATGACAAAACTGTGACCTCACGGTGACCTCGACCTTTGACCCGAGCCCTGCACTCGGAGGGCCAGAGAAACGTGCGTCGGCTGAGACTCTGACACACACACACACACACACACACACACACACACACACACACACACACACACACACACACACACACACAGAAACAGGTACAGTCGCCCTTTAATGACCCGGAAAAGAGATAGTACATTTCTTTAAGTGAACGCCGCCGGCCAATGAAATCTCAGTATCAATTATATCAACGGGGACTTGCAGCATTCCAACTGAGGGTGTGAAGCTTTTGTGCAATTATGAAAGACTTTAATGATTATCGTGTGTGTGTGTGTGTGCGCGCACACGTGTGTGTGTGTGAAGCATCCGCTGACGGTGTTTAGTGGAACCGCCGTCCCAGATGGGCTCTAATGGACGAGCGCTTCTCTGCTGCATCCTGCCGACACACACCTCCAGTTAGAGACCAGAAGTGCGATCGATGCGTCTCAGGCTGATGCGATAATTCATGAGGGCTTTCACACACGTCTGTTTGATGTGAGCCGAGTTCTGAACGGCTGACTTTGATGACACTGACAGCATCCAGCCCCACCGATTCACTGGCCGATGTTTCCATGTCAACGCCATATCGTAACAGCTGAAAAATGATCGCTATACACAGATATTATGGACAACTAGCAGGGCCCCAATGATTTATTGGTTGATATTTGCATGTCAAAGACAAGTTGCATCTGCAGAAAAATATCAATTTACATTGATATTATGTTCTACTAATAGAGCCTGGCTGATTTATCAGCCAGCTGATATTTTTGGCCAATAGTTGCATGTCACACAGATATCGGTTTTGGCAGAAAAATGGCCGACATACATGGATATTAAGTACAACTGGTAGAGCCAGAACAATTCATCAGCCAGCTGACATTGTTGGCCAGTATTTGTTTGTCACACATTAGTTTGGGCAAAAAAAAATGTCTGATGAACACCAAAATGAAGTACTTCTATTCAGCTTCTACTGTCACCGGTCCACCGGTCTAGCACACGTTAGCGGCCAGCTAATGAACATTTGCTAGCCAAAGGCATCACAGCTATGTCTTAAACAGAAGCAACATGGAGAGCAACTGTTGCATTCTGGGATGCTAATCTGCTAATCTATGAAAATATCAACACCAGCAGGGCATTATGGGAGATGTGGGTGTTACCTAATCTAACAATCGGCCACCGCGGATTTCCTGCGGAGGAAAAGCGGCGGCGTTCTCACAGAGGCGCTACGAAGCTGCGCCGCTTCCTGATCTGGCAACTCAGCGGAAAAAGCGACTGAAGATGAAATAACAATAAAAAAAAGTGAGAACAAATGTGTGTGTGTGTGTGTGTGTGTGTGTGTGTGTGTGTGTGTGTGTGTGTGTGTGCACGCTGTGTGTGTGCGCATGTGTGTGTGTGTGTGTGTGTGTGTGTGTGTGTGTGTGCACATGTGCGTGTATTCCCTTCTGGGCTGTAGACAGGAGGCAGAGAAGTAAAAATAGAGTGTGGCTTAGTGCCCTCTTTATTGTTATTAGTGCTCCACTGGCACAGCAG
>CAAKHG010016214.1:3953-14288 GCA_901007715.1 Dactylopterus volitans | reverse complement strand
GTAACACACACACACATGCCAGTAACACACACACACACGCCGGTAACACACACAGTGGTAACACACACACACCAGTAACAGACACACACACACACACACACACCGGTAAAGCACCCCCACACACTCATGCCGACTCCCTGCAGGTCAGAAACCGTTCCCGTGTCCCAAGTGCGACGCTTTCTTCTCCACCAAATCCAACTGTGAGCGCCACCTGCTGAGGAAGCACGGCGTGACCAACCGGACGCTGCGGCGCAACGGCGCTCTGGTGAAGAAGGAGGGCGATGAAGGCTCGCACGAGAGCGCAGGTGTGAACACGCGCGGCGGTCTGTAGGTTTACAGGACGCGCTTCCTGTTTAGACAGGAAGTCAGCAGATGAGTCGGAAGTCAAAGTCACTTTACTCGTCTCAGTTTCCGCTCCTATTGGTTCTTGTTTGTGTTCCACAGAGAGTCAGTCGGAGACGGAGCAGGTACCGCCAGAACCTCAAGACCTCACCGGCGTCGCCAGCCCCTCGGACTCAGGCTCCACCCTCCCCGCAGACCAGAACCCCGCCTCCGCAGAACAAACCGGAGCGGTACCGACGCCGGCGAGTCCCACCCACAAGCCGAGCCCAGGTCGGTCATTGAGACTCCTCGACTGGGACTGTCGCTGTCGCCATGACGATGAGCACGAAATTAAGTTTAATTGTCGCGACGACGTGGTGAGTTTGGGTGCGTCGGCGTTCCCGCCACTCCTGACCGAGCTCGCTTTGTGCTGCAGGTTCGAGTCCAGCTGAGCAGCCGCAGACGGAAGCCGGTGAGCAGCCGGAGCAGCAGGAACAGCAGGGGGCAGCAGAGAGCCAGCCGGCGGCAGGCGGGCTGCCGCCACCCAGCAGCAGCGGCACCAAGGTGAGTTGCGCTCCCATCGCAACTTCAGGAGGACTCAAAGATGGCGCCGCATTTGTGATGCGCTCGGTTCTTTCCGGGTTTTCCTACTGAGCCGTTTACAGGGAAAACGTGAAGAAGAATATTGAAATATTCCACGAATGTTCCCGTTTACATGCAGGCGTCCACACACCCGCCTCAAAATGTTGACGTTTTGATAGCAGCTCGTGTGGTCCCGCGTGAGGCGCCCGTGGTCCCGCGTGAGGCGCCCGTGGTCCCGCGTGCGGTGCGGCGCCCGTGGTCCCGCGTGCGGTGCGGCGCCCGTGTGGTCCCGCGTGCGGTGCGGCGCCCGTGTGGTCCCGCGTGCGGCGCCCGTGTGGTCCCGCGTGCGGCGCCCGTGTGGTCCCGCGTGCGGTGCGGCGCCCGTGTGGTCCCGCGTGCGGTGCGGCGCCCGTGTGGTCCCGCGTGCGGTGCGGCGCCCGTGTGGTCCCGCGTGCGGTGCGGCGCCCGTGTGGTCCCGCGTGCGGCGCGGCGCCCGTGTGGTCCCGCGTGTGGCGCCCGTGGTCTCGCGTGCGGCGCCCGTGGTTCCGCCGACTGCCATAAACACTCGCAAACTGATGTAAAACCTCGACGGACGAGCACATTCCAAATCATGGACTCGTCCTCCTCGTGCAGGTTTGCGTTGTGTAACGTCGGTTTGTGTGCGGCAGGTGGAGGTCGTCGCCGACGACGACGACGACGACGACGACGACGACGACGACTGTCACAGCAACGAGAGTCTGGACCTCAACTTCGGCAAAAAGCTCATCGACTTCAAGCTCTCCGCCTCCGCCTCCGCCTCCACCCAGGAGGAGCCGCCCTCCTCTTCCTCCTCCTCCTCCTCCTTGGCCGGAGCCTCAGAGAGCACCGAGGAGCCGAAGGAGAAAGAAAACGGCGTCATAAACTGCCCCGCCCCCTCCAGCAGCCCCGCGGCGAAGCCCCACCCCGAGTATAAACACGTGTGCCGGGTTTGTAAGAAGAGTTTCCGCTACGCCACCACCCTCGCTCGCCACGAGAGGGCGCACCTCTCCGAGGAGACCCCGGCGCCAGTGGAGGAGGAGGAGGCCCCGCCTCCAGCGAAAGAGGAGGAGACAGAGACCAGTGCCGCCCAACCGGAGGAGGAGGAGAAAGAAGAGGAACCGAAGAAGGAGGTGGAGATGGAGGAGGGAGGAGGCAAGGGAGACGAGAGCGAAGCGGGGGAGAGCGGCGAATCAGAGGAGGAGGAGAAAGAGAAGGAGGAGCGAAGCGACGAAGAGGCGGAACCAAAGAGTCTGGAGGGCGGAGACACGGCGGGAGGACGAGTGGACAAGAGGAAGAAGATCTGCAACGTCTGCGGGAAACGTTTCTGGTCCCTGCAGGACCTGACCAGACACATGAGGTCCCACACGGGTACGACACACACACACACACACACACGCACACACACACACACGCACAGGTACGTGTGCGCGGCTGCGTGTGCTGGCGTTTTGCTGAGTCATGCTCTGTCCTCCTCCAGGCGAGCGGCCCTATCAGTGTCAGACCTGCGAGCGAACCTTCACCCTCAAACACAGCCTGGTGCGCCACCAAAGGATCCACCTGAAACCTCGCGGTGCCGACGGCGCCGCCGCCACCAACGACGACGCCGCCAGCGAGGACGGGGACTCCTGCACGCCGACGCCCACCTCCACCTGCCCGCCCTCGGAGAACGAGAGCGAGTGCGGCGCCGGAGCCAAGGAGCTGGAGGAGGAGCCGGGGGAGGAGCCAGGGGAGGAGGGCGACGCGGCGGCGCTGGAGGAGCGGAGGTCGTGTTTGGGGGCGGAGCCTGCCGACCAGACCTCCGCTGCCACCGAAGACCCGGACGCCACCGACAAATCGGAACACGCCGACACGAGTCCCAGCCAACAAGCTACTGACACAAAGAGCGAGGAGCCGGCGGGCGGCCAGCCGGCCTCGGGCGGCCAGCCGGCCTCGGGCGGCCAGCCGGCCTCGGGCGGCCAGCCGGCCTCGGGCGGCCAGCCGGCCTCGGGCGGCCAGCCGGCCTCGGGCGGCCAGCCGGCCTCGGGCGGCCAGCCGGCCTCGGGCGGCCAGCCGGCCTCGGGCGCCTCCAAAGACCCGCCTCCATCCTCCTCCAGCTCAGACGGCTTCATCCAGGGGCTGCTGGAGCTCCACGCCAAGCCGCCGCTGGAGCACCTCCTGCCCAACGGAGAGCCCCCTCTGGTGGGCGTGGACTGAGGGAGCTCCGCGGCGGCGTCCCGGCTCGCCGCCGCCGCCGCAGTGCCATACGATGGGAGGACGCCATCGAGGACCAGGATGCAAAAACCAGCCCCCTTTTGAGGGAAAGACGAGGGCGGGTTTTCTTGAAGTGCCTTACTACTACTACTACTACTAGTCCGACTTGTTTATCCACCACGTTTGGGAGGATGGATCTAATTTTTATAGCTTTTTAAGAGGACAATGATTCGCATCACTATTTTTTGTGCGGGGAATCTATATTTCAGCAATAAAAGAATAAAGTTTATTATTGTCCTAGATTCAGTTTTGAGAATTGATGATCAACTTCGACACGCAGAGACGATGGACCGTCGCCGTCTGCGCTCCTCCTCCTCCTCCTCCTCCTCCTTCTTCTTCTCCTCCTGTATTTAATCACGGCGGCGCTCCGACCTGGCAGCAGAGACGAACGCCGTCTCGGAGTTCTGAGCCGGCTTCGGATGAACTCTGCGGGAACTTTGGACTCCGGACCGCCGCCGCCCAGTGGGAGCTGACGTCCCCTCCCATTCTGTGACTCAAGTATGCTTTTGTTTTTTGGTAACTGGAAAAAGGGGCGGGCTGGAGCGCGGCCGCCGAGCCCCGCCCCTCGGCTGCAGAGCCCCGCCCCTTCGAGGCTCATGAACTTGTCACATGGGATTTGTGTGTAGAAACTGAGGTGTGGAGGGCGGATGTGGCGGTGGTGAGTGGTGTGTTTTGGACCCCTCCCTCCCGGGAAGCCACGCCCACGTTTGTGTGCTCATCGTTTCTCTGGTAATCATTCTCGGTTGACTCGCCACGCGCGCGCGGCCACGTGACGGCGGTCACGCGCGGCCTGTTGGTGTGAGATCAGCGGACATTTTGGTGTCGGGATGGGTTTTTTTGTTTTTGTGGATTTTTTTTTTTTTAAATAACTGAACAAATCAAACTTTTTGGCACGTCTGTATGAATGTGTGTGATTGTCGCCTGTCTCCCGTCGGCACCCCCTAGTGGTCTTTAGGGTTTGTGTGACCCAGGTTCTGTTTACCTCAAACTCTGCTTCTTATCCTCAACCAGCAGCTCTGTAGGCAACTTCTAAATCCTACGTCTTCCTAAACCAGGCTAGCGGGGCTAAGTGTTGCTAGCTTGGGTTCCACTGCGGGCCAAATCAGAGCTAATCAACAAATGGCGCCAGGCAGGGCTAGCATGTGCGAAAGTCTTTGCTGGCAGACAGAGCTAACCAAGGCTAACTTGACATCAGCAACAGTGTATGTTAGAAGTAGTAAGGGCTAAGTCTTGCTCGCCTGGTTTGTGCAGTTAGCCTTAATGCACACACGCGCAAAAGTGCTTACTAATTAGCGTCGTTGCGGCCCCCCTAAAAGGGCTAACACTACCTGGATGTTCTTACCATGCAGTCAGATGCTGGTAAGTTAGCAAGGGCTAACCTGTTAGCTGATCTGAAATGGTCAGCGACCTCTGATAACCAGCCTGAACTTTAGCTAGCGGGGTTCAAAACACGTGTTGGGCACAGATGTGTCACTAGTCCAGGATAGCTAACCAGGCTAACACATGGCTAACAGCTAAAAACCGATCTAGCTAATTCCCATTCTGTGCTAACAGACTAGCTACAAAATAAAGTCAATGTTGATATTACGTCACGTAGATGATTAGTGAATCAGCGTCAGAGACAATCAAGCAAACGACGGGCGAGCATGGACGACGATGATGATGATGGATGGATGATGGATGGATGGATGGATGGTGGATGGATGGATGGATGGATGGTGGATGGATGAGGGGGGTGAAAGTGCAACACTATCTTGTGCTCCTGAACTAACGTGCTGCACACAAGCAAATGCAGGCCGCCGTTAAGCTCCGCCTCCAACCCGAGCAGCCGTTTCCGTGAGATTTGAGCGTGGCTCCTGATATCATATCCAGCGGGAGGGCGCGTGTGTGCGCGCGCACGTGCGTGCGTGTGTGTGAAGATGAACAGCTCATTTTCTTAATTTTTTTTTCAATGTATCAAACAACCTCATGAGTAAAACAAACGGAACCTCAGCGGCTCACAACGGAACTATAAAGCGGCGCCAGCCGGCCAGCAGGCGGCGCCGGCGTGCTGCTCCCAGGCGGCACTAACGGCTTCCAAACTACTACTACTACTACTACGAGTATTACTGCCCAGGATTAGGTGACCCGGTGGGGCAGAGGGGAGCGCGGAGGGAGGGGCTTAATCGATGACGTCACAGCTGGAATCGAACGTGTCATTGATGATCCGATCGAGGCGCCGTCGACAGCCTCAATCAGGCTGCCGCGCTCCCTGCTGCCGCCTGCTGGTGGAAGCAGGCCACTGCATCAGCCACCCTGCTGAGGAGGAGCGGCTGGGTTCCATTTAGCTGCTTCGGTCAGTGGTTACTTAAAGGGACACACACTCTCTCTCTCTCTCGCTCGCTCGTTCGCTCTCGGCGGCCATGTTGTTGCTTCTGTGTGCCCCCCCCCCGTCAGGACGTGTGTGTGTGTGTGTGTGTGAGAATACTGGAGTTCCATTAGAATGCATGTGGACTGTTTTTATTGTATTTATTTGGAGCCCAGGTGCGTGTGTGTGTGTGTGTGTGTGTGTGCGCGTGTGTTTCTACAATGACTTGAGAAGAAGCCATGTATTAAAAGTATCACACGAATGCTGCGGGTGGCTGTTGTGAGGTTCTGGCGGTTTGTGTCTTGGACTAACCGGCTTGCCGTAGCGGAGGGGACAGCAATAAGACTCCCTCTGAATCCCAAAGCTTTACGTAGATCTTCTATTCACGAGTCGAGAGCTGACTGCGTGACTGTTTGTTTCTAGTTTGGCTGAGAAATTATTTTTGTTGTGTGTGTTTTTTTTCCTGACATTTAAATGCGTATAAAACTGTGAAAATCCATTTTGTTCTGTTAAGGGTGAGTTTTAGGATAGATTTTTTTTTTTTGCATGTTAATCTAATTTGTTCGATTATGGATGATTTCTCCTTTCTCCATCTCTTCTTTTGCCACACACACACACACACACATACACATATATATAAATATAAAAGTATATGTAATCTTGCTCTCAGGGTCTTTCACAAATCCATTATTCAAAAAGACTTTATTTCTATTTCCTGAGTTGCAACTTGTTTTTTTTTTTCTGAGTCCTGATTATTTTGTCTTTTTTAATGATTCAGAACTGTCAATCACTACATTCAGCACTTGACTGTGAACTCATCACCTAACAGACGAGGCGTTCGGGTGTTTTTGTAGCCGGAATGTTGTTCATCTCTCACGCAGACTTTTGGTTTTTCCTGTTTCCTTGTGCAAGGTGGTCAGAGGTCAGAGGTCAAAGGGAAGAGGAGCGAGCACGCGCGCGCGCACACACACAGACACACACACACACAGACACCTGCTGGACCTCAATCAGGAAGCATTAACACGCAATCACGTGGAAAGTTTTGATTTTTTGCGGTTGTGTCTTCATCCCTCCATCCCCTCGTTTGCCACCTTAGCCCCGCCCTCTCATTAAAGAACGTGACAGTGTTTCACAGAATCGAGATGTAAAATGTTCTGTATTCAACCCAATAAGACAAAGCAATAAAGATTATATCAAGGAAAAGTGTGTGAAGTAAACGCCGTGTGTGTCATCGTTCCTTCGCTGTCGTTGTGGCCAGGTTAATTCTGCTGCCGTCCCTTTAAGAGGAACCGTCGTTCCTAAAATGTCCCGAGACCTTTCTGGGAACCTTTGGAGAACGTTCTGCCTTCAGTCTTGTTGCGATTGAAAGCACATCAGACAAGTGTGGATTCAATCCTGGTTTCCCGCGGTATCTTAAACGGTCGTCACCACGTTGCCAGGACGACGAACCCTGAGGCGTCGCGGGGGCGCGTGACATATGCGAGGGTCGTGATTGGCTGACCATAGAACGATGTATTGGCCAATTAACTGAAGCCGCATATTTGATCCAATCAGACAGCAAAGTGGCAACTCAAGCTTCAACAGCCCAGCAGACGTGTCCAGCTCGTCCTCGCACCCTCACTTCCTGTCTGCTGAGTGGGCGTGGTCTGACCAGACAGCTGTGAAACAGGAAGTGAGCGTCCGCACACTGTGAGACCATCTGAGGTTGGCCACGCCCACTCAGCAGACAGGAAGTGTGCACACGCTCATTTCCCTTAGTGCAGCATCTTGATGGACATCCAGCATCTTCAGAGGCGTTTGGACTCGGATCGGATCGGCCCGGCCCGAGCCCACGTTTAGATCCGAGCCCACGTTTGGACTCGGATCAGCCCGGCCTGAGCCCACGTTTGGATCCGAGCCCACGTTTGGACCCGAGCCCACGTTTGGACTCGAGCTCACGTTTGGACCCGGATCGGATCAGCCCGAGCCCACGTTTGGATCCGAGCCCACGTTTGGACCCGAGCCCACGTTTGGACTCAGATCGGCCCGGCCCGAGCCCACGTTTGGACTCGAGCTCACGTTTGGACCCGGATCGGATCAGCCCGAGCTCACGTTTGGACCCGAGCCCACGTTTAGGCTGTTGGAGAAACTCCTTATTTAAAGTGACCAATCAGACGTCCAGCTTCAGTATCCCGGCGACACCGAGCGTCTGATGCCGTTTTCTCCGGCAGGCCCTGAATGTAGCACAGAAGCGACTCCTGTACGATCTCCAATCATGTAAAGACACGTTTTATTTTCATGATTTAAACTTCAGCGTATTTACAGACTTCAGATTGATATTTAATTTTTTATCATACAAGCGACATCCGATTGGCCACCGACCCCCCCCCAACCACCCCCCCCACACACACACACACACACATACAGTCTTCATACAAGCAGACGACCCCAGCCTCTGGCTCCGCCCACAACGGGTGAGAACACGTATGTTCATATGTGCATGACTGGTTTGGTCGAAGCCTCATGATTTCAGAACCACATTTAAAGACTTTTCAAGGACTTTCAAGGTACCTGAACCAGCGCTTCCCAGGCTCTTGAAGCCTTCATCGTCTCCAGGGCTGCTGGTTTCCTGGAGTGAGAGCTCTGATTGGTCAGCTGCTCAGACAGCTGCTGCCCTCAGAGACAAAGACGTGCGTGTTGAAATGCTCCTCATCCTCCGGCTTCCTGGAACCCGGAAACGTTCCTCGTCCTCCGTGTTCCTGCGTCCGTCCGGGTTCACACGGTGGACGGCTTCATCAGAGCGTGCTCGCCAAACAGCTGCTTGAAGTGGACCACGTGCTCCTCACAGTGCTCTCCTGATGACCAATCACAGGACCCCATCAACAATCATGGTACGTCACACCCGTTTATGGGCGGGGTTTGGCTGTGTGTGCGTGTGTGTGCGTGTGTGTGTGTGGTCACCAGGGTTGAAGGCAGGGCTTCCTCTTAGTCGCTGGTTCCTCTGCTGAAAGGACCTGAAGACGGTGTAGAACAGCATCTGGTCGCCGGTCTGCCGCGCCGCATCCAGGAACTTCCTGGCCGACACGTTGTCATGACCACCTACAGAGCGGTTCAAGGTTCAGTTGAAACTTGATTTCACAATAAGAGCATGTGCGTCTCTGATGAGTCATCACACGGAAACAATGACTCAGCAGCAGCTCAGCATGGAGGTTCCTCTGGCTGAGGATCAAGAAGGACGTACCGACGCTGCGGATGAATCTGAGCGCGCCCAGAACCTGCTGCTTAGACAGGAGCACCTCCACGATCTCGTCATTGGCGGTGGAGAGACGCTGGAACACACACGCGCGCGCACACACACACACACACACACGCACACACACACACATGCACACACATGAGAGAATGGAAAACAGTCTTGCTGTGATCACGTGTGTGTGCATGTGTGCGCGCGTGTGTGTGTGTGCGTGTGTGTACCTTGAGCATATCCAGGGACAGCTGGTGGGCGGGGGGGTAGGTGCTCTCCAGAGACAGGAGCAGACAAGCCTGCAGCCAGAGAACATGAGAGGAACATGCAGGTGATGCAGGTGTGAGGCGGCGAGTGGACGGAGCTTCAGCTGCTGCCGCCTCATGGCCTCCTTCACTGCTACGAGAACCCGAATCAGCTCCAACTAAACTGGCCTCGAGTTTAGTAATAAAACGAGTCGGTGAAGGAGACGAGATTCTTTATGGACGAGTTCAATTATGAAGCTACTGCTAGCGTTAGCTTAGCTTAGCACAAAGACTGGAAATGGAGGGAAACTGCTAGCCTGCTCTATCCAAAAGCAACAATAAAAACTTTAGAGAGGCCAGTGTGAAAAAGTATGGTTTCCATGGCGACAGGTGATGAAACACTATTCTAAGCCAAGCTGACCGCCGGCTAGCTTAGCCCTGCGGTGGACGCCTGAACTCACCAGCGGTTTGGAGTCGCTGAGGACGTGATACTGCAGGAACTGATGGAGCATGTAGAACAAGTTATGCTGCACCAGCGTCTTGATCACCAGCTCGTACAGGTAGTGCTGCCACACACACACACGCACACACACACAAACACACACACAGGTCATGAAGGCACCTATCAGACAAGGTCATGGGGTCATCTTCACCTCCGAGAGCATGTTAGCATGTTAGCATGCTGGTGCTAAGCTGCGGCCCTGTGGGAGCTTCAGCAGTGAGGCGTCACTCTGCTGCGTTTTACCTGCACGGTGATCTGGAACTGGTTGAGAGAGCGGATGTACTCCATCAGCACGGCGATGATGAACTTGTGAGAGACCTCCTGCAGATAAAAGGAACAAACCGTCACACCGGCGTCACCGAAGCACCGGAGCCCAGCGGGAAACTCGGGAGAGACCACGGGAGAGCGCGAGTTTTTAAGCAGGAGAGACCACAGGAAGTGGCCGCTCCTGCTTAAAAACTCTTTGATAGGACGCTACTAATGTGATGCAGCCGACTGACGGACACAATGAAGCCCGCGCGCGTGTGTGTGTGTGTGTGTGCGTGTGTCTGTGTGAGAAAGAGAGAAAGAAAAAGAGAGAGAGACCCTCTGTGTGTGTGTGTGTGTGTGTGTGTGTGTGTGCGCACCTTCATCTCTGTGAAAGATGACAGCACATGTGTGTACATGTCTGATTGGTCGATGACTGCCTGAGTTCTGACTGGACGTTTCTGGGCAGCGCTGCCTCGGGCCGGACCGGACTCCATCGCCTGAGAACACACACACACACACACACACACACACACACACACACACACACACACACACACACACACACAAAAAATAAAAAAAAAAATTTAAATAAAAAAAA
>CAAKHG010016210.1:0-10821 GCA_901007715.1 Dactylopterus volitans | reverse complement strand
GAGTCTCTCTCCGAAACCTTTCCCCTGACCATTCCAAGACCTCACCAACCCCCTCCGTCTTTACTCAGTGGAGATATTCCGGAGGTGGAACTTGATATGGTGTCTTGCTACTTGAATTTCCACCCATAGTTTGTTTGTCTTATTAAAGAACAAAGTTTATCAATATGTTTTATGATATTAAACAAAGCTCGCTTTGACGTGAATACTCTCATTGCATTTTTAGAGTTTTTTGCATTTTCTCCCTCATTCATACCATATGTACCAGTCACAGTACAACATATGCTTTGTCAGCCGTTGCAGGATAGAGCATGTCTCAGTTTTTCCCCCAACACAAGGTCATGAGGTCATAAACACACAAACATCCACTTAAACCTTTAGCATACCACAGAAATTGTAGAATATTATTTGCTTTTCTTATTGTCAGTCTTTGTATGCATGTATATTCTGTGCAATTTTTTCTTTGTATTGTTGTAGGAAATTTTGTCTCGACTAACCCTCAGATGAGAGGCCATGATGAAATAGGATGCTTTCTGTAAAGCCTTGAATGGCTGTCTTTTGAGGGCCTTCTTTGATTCTCAGAGATTGACATTTGCCCTAATAACCTCTTAACAACTTTTCTGCAGAACACCATGCAGTATTCAGCAGTTGCTAGCTCCCCTATACAAGGTCCATCAATCAGCCGTGCAAGTGATAGATTAAAATTCAAAATGCCTTTTAAGGAGCAACAATTGTCTATGTTGTCCCTTCTAGTTACACTGAAGAAAGTTCTATTTTTCTGCCACTGGTTGTCATCCTAGGACATAAGCATCTTTGACTAAAGATGAAGAGTTCTGACTGTAATTTTTGTACCCTGAAGGAGAGGAACACAGACAACACATACAGTATGGGACATGTATTGTGTGTATATATTAACTGGCAATAAACCCTCAGCCATATAGTGAATCTCAGACCCAACAGAAAGGACACAGTGAACCACTGAAGGGGCTTCACATCAGAACATCAAGACAAGCATGACAGGCAAATATACTGTAGCTGCCAAATAAACCTTGAATGTTCAAAGGAGAGACCCTTGTCCGACAGCTCCTGGAGGAATTTTGACACCTCCACAACAGATCCTGACACCACTGCTCAAAAGCCTGCAGCTAGAGACCTCTAGTGAAAGATCCCTGGCACCCTGGTTTGTTGCCACCACATTGGGGGTAAACCTTGATCCATCAAATTAGACCTCTCAACAGGTATGCATGCTGCCGCCACACTTCTGGGTGCAGATGACGCACTACCCCTCCTGCACGAGAGAACAGATCCAAGCAGAGAGGAAGCTGCCAAGGCCTTGCAGCCAGCAGGCTGATTATCTCAGCATACCAGGCTTTTGCTGGCCGCCGAGAAGCAACCAGGAACACAAACACATCCTGTTAGCGGACCCTCTCCAGGACAGGAATTAAAATTTGAAGAAAATGCTTACAAGAACACCAGTGCATCCATCCCCAGAGGAGGATTGTGGTCTGACACAGAAAAGAACAGGGGGCAGTGAGTATTTGCCCTAAGGGAAAAAAAACATCCATTTCTGCCTTGCCGAAGCATTTCCAAATTGTTTTGCTACCAGCAGGTGTAGTCTTGACTCTTTCACAAGATCAAAAGGTCCTCGCCTTTAGAGCCGGATGAAGCCAAGTCCCTGGACTTGGAGAGGAAGGGGTCACTGTGGACCTAGCACTTTATCCACTAAGGTGATATGCCTTTCCAGGGTTGAGGATGGAGCCGGTGACAAAACGCATACTTTGGGCTTGGTCAACACTCCTCTCGTGTGGACAATCCCCAGATAGAAGGACATGCCTCATGATGGTCCTTCCCGCATAAAGCAAAACTGCACTCCTGAGAACAGGGGCAGATGGAAGATATGAACCTAGCCTTGGTTGTCATTCTGACATGCACAAACTTGAGGAGTCAGACTCAAAATTAGTGATCCTTGAGCAGTCACACTCACCAAGAGAGGCAACGGTGACGATCACAGCTGGAGCTGTTCAGGTGGCTCGACTCAATACAGGTGTTCTTAGCAAGGCAGAGAGTGTAAGAACTGAAAAATGTCACTGGCGGCAGATGTTTATAGGTGCAGGCAGAGCCTCACATATGTCACCACAGGTCATCTGCCTTAAAGATATCAATAGAGGTGTCTTTTACGCAGGCCAGGCAGGAATGTGATATCCCATACTATGTGTTGTACTGAGTGAATCGCCCAAAAGGAACATATTCTCTATTAGTCACTCCACCCTCCCCCACACCCTCTTCATGTTCCCATTCTCTAGTGCTGTGTTCAACATGGCCAATAATAGAAAATCAAATCAAACTACTACTTTTATACTACTGCCATTTCATGTAAGAACCAACTGATAACGTGTCCACATAAAATAGACCCTTTAATAATGCCAGTCAGTACTGACTTTAGTTTACTGCATTTACCTGCTGCCGGCTAATAGTTAGAATAGAGTAAAATAGAAGAAAATGATGGAATATCCTAAAGAGAAGCTAGTATGAAGCTTGTTAAGGTAGTAATGCAAAGTAACCCATGTCCGTTCAAACAGAGCAAACAAAAAAAAACTAAAATAATCCAGGCTGTTGCCGAAGGTTAACGTGTTATTGCAACAAAGGGAGGCTTGCGATTGGGCAGCTCTAGAAGATTGGGCACTGACCAAGTCAAACAGTTTCAGATGGGAAGACTCTGACACACGAGCGTGCACAGGCAAGACAAAGAATTGGCTCATCATCCCTGTCATGTTGAACATAACAACATAGCTAGGCATTAACGTAACATAAAAATGGTTGAACATACATGAAACATCCTATCTGATCATGGCCTCGTTCAGTATTCACCATCCAGCTGTTCATCGTCTTTACAGAGGCCTGCTTCAATGATCCCTTCTTTTTCCTCCAGTTGAAGATGCGTGCTGGCGGAATGAGTGAGTCATCCAAATGGAAGAAGCAGAAACGTTCACCGAGGCCGCCTCGTCACATGGTTCGAAGTCCCTCTGGTCAGATTGACCAAACGCAGTCCGCCACCCTCAGCAACAACAACCTGTCTGGTAAAATGCACACTTGTAATGATAAACTCAGTCAACCACCTCAGCATTCAAGAGAAGCTCAAATAATATAGGCTGTGTTTCAGTGAATCTGCCCAGAATCTGCTCAGTGTATCTGCCCCATGTATATGACCCTACTTTTAAGAAACGTTGGAGGGGGATTTGTGCCGTGGTTGAATTAATCTCCTATGGTGCCTTGGGGGCAAAAACTTGTAGTTGAATTAACAATAGATATGGTATTATTCTAGACCTGAAATAGTTAATTGATTAATCTGATGTGATTGACAGAAAACAAATTGAAATAATTTTTATGACAATCAAGTGGCTTTTCAACCAAAACAGAAAGACTTGTTCATTTTCAGTTTATCAAGATTAAACACTCAACATTGCAAAATTTTTGACCACTGATGAGACAAGGAGGTAATTGAAACCATTGCAAGTAAGAGAGTAAGAGTACTTTACAGAAGCTCCTGTGAAAAAAAGCTCATCTTTCAAAAAGGATATACTTTTATCCAAAAATCTTCCACTGCGGATATGTTATAGATAACCTCAGGCTGCTTTTAAGTGAAATAAAATAAAGTAAAATGTGGCAAAACTAAAACCAAAAGTGAATGCAACTGTTAATGATTAGCCACATATTTTAAAAATGGTCCAATTCTTCTCTTTTTTTCTGACTCGATGGCAGCACCCAAAGCAGGCTCTTGTGTTCGCCACTGAGTCAGTTCACATTGTAGCTAGTTTGCCCCACACAATTTTAGCTCTGACAAAAACACCAGATCAGAGGCAAAACAGCATTAGCCTTATTAAAAGAAGGCATTTAGACATGCCACAGGTGTTTAATAATCAACATGACAATGGCTACATTTCATTTAGCTGCTTCAATTTCCTGTCCTGTGATCGTGCACATCATGTTCCACTGTCATGATGTCATGACTCAGTGGGATACTTGAATAGAACATAGACACTATTAATGTTATTAGTGACACGTGCTTTTCCTTCGATGAGAGTTCAAAATGTCTGCTGTAAATCAGAATCAGAAATACTTTATTAAACCTTGAGGAAATTGTATGGTCATGGTCACAGTTTCTCCGTTTCAGTATGAATAAATATAAGATACAGAAAGGAAGTGCCAAGATATAAAAAATATAACTATATATTTACTTATACATAACAATATTACAAAATAGAAAGTGACACGGTATGAACAATATCTAAACAAATCAAATATATGAACAATCAATAGAACCTATGTTAAGTGGAAAAGAAATGTAAAGTACTTCCTAAAATAGAGAAGTATGTAACAGACACTAGCATTAACAATATGATAATACAGACATGAGTACATTAACGATGTGCAAGATATTGCTCTGTGTAGTGACTACAGTTAAATAGAAGAATTAAACGGTCTGATGGCCACAAGCAGGAATGATTTCCTGTGTCATTCAGTGGTGCATTTGGACGGCATCAGCCTCTCACTGAACGAGCTCCTGTGATTGGCCAGCACGTTGTGGAGCGGGTCGGAGGAGTCGTCCATTGCTGCTCTAATCTTGTACAGCATTCTCCTCGCCGACACCACTGTCAGAGAATCCAGCTCCACCCCACAACATTACTGGCCTTTCGAATCAGTTTGAGTCTGTTGGCATCAGCAACCCTCAGCCTGCTGCCCCAGCATGCAACACCATAGAGGATGACGCTGGCCATGACTGACTCATGGAAGATCCTCAGCATAGTCCGACAGATGTAAAATGACCTCAGCCACCTCAGAAAGTAGAGGCGGCTCTGGCCCTTCTTGTACAGTGCAGCTGTGTTTTTTGTGTAGTTGTCAGTATGTCCACCAAGTTGCTGTTGCTGACCACCCTATCAGACACACAGTGTTGCAGACGCGCATACTGATGTTCTCAGGTCAGGTAGTCTGCGATCCAGGACACTAGAGAGGCATCCACCTGCGTCATTGCCAGCTTCTCAGCCAGAAGAGTCGGCCTGATGGTGTTAAACACGCTGGAGAAGTCAGGACGTCTTCCACAGCGCTGGGACCCTGTGCAGACTCAGACTCATCCTGAACAGGTGGTGAAAGACAAGGCTGGGGGGCGCAGGCCTTCAGGACATGGGGGCTCATGTCTTAGCTGAGTGGAGTCTCTTCACTTGTCTCTGAATCTGGTTGTCAGTGAAGATGACAGGTGGGGAGGAGTGTCAGGTTTTTCACAGGAGGCTGTGGTGCAGTAAGGAAGAAGACAGAGAGAGTGAAGCAGCTGGAGGTTGCAGACCAATAGCAGATGAGTCATTAGGGTGGTGAACCATCTCCGCAGTGTCAAATTTATTGAAGAACAAATTCAGCTCATTGGCCCTGTCCACACCATCCTCAGCCCCTTTGCTTTTGGATGGCCTGAATCCAGTGATGGTCTCCATGTCACTCAAGACTTCTCTCATATTGTTCTGCTGGAGTTCCCACTCATTACTCCTGTAGTTGTCTTTGCCTCCCTGATCTTGACCAGCATTAATCCCTGGATGCTTCGCACGTCCTCTCTGTTACCACCACTGAATATCCTCTCCTTGTCATTGAAGAGGGCCTTGATGTCTTTAGTTATCTGGGTAACAACCGACAGTCCGAGCTGATACAATGGAGTCGGTGCAGAAGGTGATTTAGCCCAAACTGCACTCCGTAAGTCCATCAGTGTCATCACCATGAGGCTCGTAGATTGCCTGCCAGTCTGTCACCTCAAAACAGCCCTGTAGTTCCTTCATGGCCTCCTCCGACTACCTCCTCACAGATCTTGTGGTCACAGGCTGCCTCTTCACCATAGGCACGTAGCAGGGGATGAGGCGGACCAGGTTGTGATCTGACCTGCCCAGTGAGGGTAGGGCGGAGGAACTGTATGCATCTTTAGCATTAGTATACCGCAGATTTAAGGTTCTCTCCTCTCTGGTGGGACAGTCCACATATTTTATGCAGCACCAATTTTGAAATGGAAATGAAAGCACTCCAGTGTTGGGTCTGTAACTGAGCAATGGCAAAGTGAACGGTGTCACACGCAGCTGTGGTGTTGGCAGAGGGAGGAACGTTAAGAGCCACCAAGATGACGTGGGAGAATTCATTGGGGAGACAGTAGGGCCTGAGACCGACAGCACACAGTTCAACGTCCGGTCAAAAAGTCCGCTCTTTGATGGTGATTTGAACGCGGTTACGCCCATGGTTATTAACGAGCACCGTGGGCCTCCTCCTTTCCGCTTACCGCTCACAGTGCTCTCCTTGTCAGCCCGGACAGTGTAAAAAGCCCTCGATGGACACATTTTCATGGTGAATATCGCGGTTCAGCCATGACTCTGTGAAGCACATCAGACTGCAGTTCTGGTACTCCCTCTGACTCTAAACTGTGCAGCGTAGAGTTGTTGTATCGCAGCAATAAAAGGCACTGAAACTCTCTCAACCAACATGTTTGAAAGGACAGATACTATAAGGCGTACAAAAAACAACAGCCAGGAATGGCAGAAAAACAAAGAAAAATAACTTTTAAAAGTGGAGAGAGCAGAAGCAACTGTGAAAGGCTGCACACTAGTTGGCTCACTCGCTCACTCGCTCACTCACTCACTCACTCACTCACTCACTCACTCACTCATTCAAAAAGGTGTAATTGCTCATGTAAATCTTTGTGCTAATGCCAGTAGAACAAAGAAATCTTGCTGCACTCTCTTGCTGAGAAACAGCATACAGTATGGATCACCTCTTTCTCTGGGCCTTCATTTTTCAAACAGATTTCCATTATCATTATTTTATTGTAACACAATTTTTGGAGTGGAGCAGTCTTGTCATGAAAGATGCTTGCACATGTAATAACTAAAATATTATGATTCAGGACAATATATTTTTCTGAGCCTTTAGATTTATCTCTGGGGAGATGTTGAGTTTGGAATTCAGAAAGACAACTTTCAGTAGCAATGCCATTTTATTACTGCATCTCTCTGGTCAGGTGGAGTCCCGTTCATTGAGCAGGGTTCGTCCTGCGCTTCCCTCCCAGCTTCCGACAGCGCTGGCTCATCCATTTCTAGCCCTACAACCACAGACAGTGGTATGGACACCTGCTCCAAAGCCACTTCCAGGGAAGACCTCTCTGACCTGGACCAGTGCAACTTGTCTGCTCCTGCACTCCCTGGGCCTGAACCTGGCTCTCCAGATGCACAGGTAGGCCTTTGCAGGCATGTTTTCTGTAGAATTTGTGTACGACAGTAACGTCCATGTTTTTGCTTTCCATTTGTATCCAGTCTGAAGGCAGACAGGCACAGTCAGCCTCAGTGGAGTCCATCCCTGAAGTTCTCGAGGACAAAGACTCCATTCCAGAACAGTCCGACAGCACATCTGTCCATGACATGGACTACGTTAACCCCAGAGGAGTCCGTTTTACACAGTCCACACAGAGAGACGGTAAGCATGCACATCTTTTATAAATCTCTCTCCTCTCCTGCTTTATTCAGCTATAGCGTAGAAAATACTTAACTTTTTTCTTCATTGATATTTAACAAGTAACTTTTAAATAAACTTAATAAAGTGTGCGTACCTACAGTCTTTTGAAATTTTGTGTCTCACTGTATGATGCCATGGATTTGTTCTTCATTTAGGACATTAACTTTACTTGTTATAACAATGTGATCATCTCACCTCATCTTTAGGAGCGTCGCTCATACCCTATGGCCTGCCATGTCTGAGGGAACTTTTCCGCTTCCTGATCTCACTGACCAACCCCCATGACCGCCACAACACTGACGCCATGATGCACATGGGTCTTCAACTGCTGACTGTGGCACTGGAGTCGGCACACATTGCTAACTACCAGTCTTTGCTGGGACTGGTCAAAGATGAACTTTGCAGACATCTCTTCCAGGTGCAGTACAACAGAATAAACCTTCCGTTCTAAAGAACAGTGGAAGTAGGAACAAGCACGGGTCAACGGTGAATTTTGTACTGATAAAATCATGTGTAGTGTGTCATTTTCAAAGACGTCTCTTTTTGTTGCAGCTGCTGAGTATGGACCGAATGAACCTCTATGCTTCCTCAATACGAGTCTGCTTTTTGCTTTTTGAAAGCATGAGAGTGCATCTTAAGTTTCAGCTCGAGGTAACTATTCATCTCATGTGTTCACCTTTTATTTGTCAGTTATCAGTCACATGCCTCAAATGGGAACTTTAATGTGGAATGATCACACTATGTGGTTACTTGGCAGATGTATCTGAAGAAGCTGATGGACATCATCACATCAGAGAACATGAAGATGCCGTATGAAATGAAGGAGATGGCTCTGGAGGCGCTGGTCCAGCTGTGGAGGATCCCCAGCTTTGTCACTGAGCTTTACATCAACTACGACTGTGACTTCTATTGCTCCAATATGTTTGAAGACCTCACTAAGCTCCTGTCAAAGGTGCCCACACCACCACTTTGATCATATACAGTGTATTCTGTATGTGATGCTATGATATGACTTTAGCTCTTTTGAAATTCAAAACATCATCAGTCCTTCCTTGTGCTTAAGACTCTGGAAGTTGTGTTTGGGCTTATTGACAATGTAAGCATTTGAAACGCTCTTTTGCCAGGACAGTTTTCAGTTGACAGACACTGATCTGTCCACTTGTATAGCATGCACGGTTCTCTGTGCACAGGTTGTGAGACTAATTAAATGTCTCACTATTCACTGATGATTTATCGTTCATGCGTTAGTGAGAGTAAGTGTCACACGGAGCTCCACACTGTCAGAAGACCACATTCAGTTCACTCTATACATGGTCTGATCCTACTGGTGCTTATTAAGTAAAATAGATGGGTGGATGTTTGAGTCTTAGAATGAATCTTCATTAAGAGGCCAGGGTTTTTTTTATTTTTATTTTTTATGCCTTTAGCCTTACGTTTTCAGGTTCTCTATCTGTTCCATTCTTCCATGTATGTAATTTATAAGGAATGACTTGAAGAAATTTCTTCAAACATGGCACAAGCATCCACATGGACTCAAAACATTAATGGGTTAGATTCTGAGGGTCAAAGGTTGATGTCACTGTGACCTTACTCATTTTCTTGTAGGCCATGTTTGATATTACTTCAAATTTGGCAAGAACCTGCGCATGGGATTCAATACCCTGTAACCCATTTTGAATAAAGGTTTTTGATTTAAGGATGCAGAATTCCATTAGCTCTAATTTTCAGTGATAGGCTGGGTATAAAATACAATTATGAACACATATTTGCCTGAAAAGGATTAACAAGGGAGTAATTCCTTCCATGATTAAAAAAAAAAAGTTAATTCAAAACAAAAATTAATTTGTAAGTCTCGAATAGTTATAGGTAGCGGCCTTTGCTACTGACTTTATAGGTCTTGAATTTAATTGGATATGTGTAATTTGTTTTATTACTCAAGAATATTTCCCAGAATTTGAAAATGATCTTTTTTGATCACCAATCACCATTTTTGAGGCAAAAATAAAGCATTTAATGGTGTTGGGGATTATTATGTCCAAACCGGCGTTTTAATCTGCTGTTTATTCCCTAATAGAATGCATTCCCAGTTTCCGGCCAGCTCTACACCACTCATCTCCTGTCACTGGAAGCTCTGCTGACAGTGATTGAAAGCACTGAGGCTCACTGCCAGGCCAAAACACTCGACAGCACAGTTATACAAGACCAGCCAGAAACCCTGCTGGTTGAGGGAGATGATCCAGTGAAAAATGGGACCGACACTACAACTGGTACACACACTCCTCACTTACAACAATGTGTGATATAATGGATATTTGGCTGTTTGAGAATACTTCATGTACATTCACCTTGATCCTCTTCTTAATTGTCAGCCTCTCTTGCTTATATTAATAATATATGGTAACCTTTGTTTTCTCTGGGCTGTTGAAATACTAAATCACAAAGACATTACAGAAAGAAACATGTTTCTGCTCTCCATTCATTGTAAGATCTGCACATGCTGAGTAGCACGAATGGCCCGAGTCCTCAACAAGATAATAGTGTTCCTGTGTGCCCACCAACCAGTGGAAATCTGATGGCAGAGAAGATGAAACTGGGCAGACAGGACCAAGGAGATAATGACGCTGGTGAGAATGGGAACTTCTGCCGCAGTTACATGAAAGTCTTGCTGAATGTTTGAAGCTGGTACAAATAGCCTTTCTTTGAGCAGCTGAGAAGAGAGCCCCGAAAAAGCCTCAGCGTTTCTCATCATATCTACCGGATTCCCAGGAGTTGTTGGAAATCAGAGCAAAGAAAAAGGTGACATAGTCAAACAACACATTCATTGATGACATTTGCCACTACAAATTCCCCACTGGCCCACTATCATTAACGGGACAGCTAAATTGCACTGAGTATTGCTTTCTTGTCCAGCTGCTGATCACAGGCACAGAGCAGTTTAACCAGAAGCCTAAGAAGGGAATCCAGTTCCTTCAGGAGAAAGGCCTCCTCAATAATCCCATGGACAACAACCAGGTGGCCCAGTGGCTCAGAGAAAACCCCCGACTGGACAAAAAGATGATCGGCGAGTACATCAGTGATCGCAAGAATATGGAGCTTCTGGACAGCTTTGTCAAGTATGATTGCTGCGGTGTTTCATCTATGGCATTTCAATCTAATATGACAGTCTCTTAAAGGGTGTAAAGGTTTTCCATGTTGTACTCATAACTTGAATTCTTGCTGCAGCACATTCGTCTTCCAGGGGCTTCGTATTGATGAGGCCCTGAGGCTCTACCTGGAGGCCTTCAGGTTACCTGG
>CAAKHG010016209.1:13666-25296 GCA_901007715.1 Dactylopterus volitans | reverse complement strand
AAGTCTGTTAACTTCTGTGTATGTTTCTGTGGGTGTTTCTGTGTGTGTGTGTGTGTGTGTGTGTGTGTGCGTGCGTGCGTGCGTGTGCGTTCTACTAACCGTTCCTCCGTCAATCCACGTGAGCTTCTCTGATGATGAGTCATTTTTCTTTGTTTTTCACTACGACTGGCTGTCTGCTCATGAAACTCACCTCTCCCGCTTATTAAAAAAGAATAAAAACACCTCATATGCTATATTGCAGTTTGTCATTCTACTGAGTCACTGATTATCTCTTAAACCTTTTTCATTATGATTATAATCACCCGATTTATTAGCGATTAAGCCCCAATAAAGCCCCAACTGCATGCTACCTGGCCAACCTAAACGCTGACACACAAAGTTAGTGACTCGCTGGTGAAGCACTGTTGGATCATTGTGTCACTAAAGTGACAAGAACACCTGAACAGTTCAACCCTGCTGTGTTTCCGAGGACTGTGTGGTAAAAGGTATGAAATTCAGCACACTGATTGAGGAAAATCCCGTGATTCTTGTCGCTTAATGCCTGGTGCACAACCCAGGACGATTCCGTTAGATTTACAAACAAAATCTTAACACTACTGACCGGATTCGGGTGTCACGATCTAAAATTAAAATCATGTACTATGAAAGGAGCAGTGTTGAAATATTAAGCCCGCAAGAGCCACCAAGAGTGATGTCCGGTTGTTAAATCCCTTTGTATGGCTGCCAACTCAACTTGAGCTCACACTGCAGTAAGTATAAACCATGTTAATTTTGTTTGCTCAGCCATGACTTAATCCACATTCATTTTTTTTTTTTTTTTTTTTTTAATTTGGCGCAAAAATGCAAAAAAAGAATTTATAAATCGTTTTATTTTGTGGTCAGGTCATGCAAGATTCTGTGAGATCACAACTCTCAGTCGTAACAGCTCAGCTGAGTATGGATGCCAGGTGAGGTGCTGCATCTTGACTGCGCTGCTTGGTGCGCATTTATGAGTGACACTTCGTAAAAATTGGTGCAGTCTGTCGTTACGCCTCTGGTCGCCGGCACTCTAGTGCCACAAACGGGTCAAAGTGGGTGGTCTGTAAGCCTGATTTTTTTTTTGATTCAGTATTCCCACTGATGTCAACTGCCTGATAGTAAATCAGATTTTCTGCCACACTGGATTTTATGGAAATGTTTTCCCAGGCTACCAAAATTGGCACAAATGATTATCAGATCCTCATAAAAGTTACCCAGAATTTTTTTTTTGACTTTCTTAAGTGGCAGCAAGTCAAAGGCAGAATGTATTTTCACAGTTACCGACAGTAACTATTTCAATTACTCATCCAGTATATCATTTAGTTGTTCTGCTTACAGATGACCGTCTGTGCAATAAAAAAAAAAAAAAAACACAGTGCATTTTGATAATCAGTCTGAAATCATAGGGTCGAAGCCACTTCAAAGCTGATCACATTAATCCCTTTCAACCTCAGAACCTGCGGTGCAATGGTCGTTTGCGAGAGGTGATGATGTCACTCGCTCTCCCAGTTTGATCTTGGCCTCACCCTATTAACACTTCTCTCTTGCAGCTTTTCCACCATCTGATACGCTGCAACATTGATCTGTTTTCTTTCCAGCATGTTTTGGCATCTAAACGTGGAGTCAACAAGAACAAGTCCCCGGGGCAGCAGAGAGTGGCCAGAAGTAGCATCACTGAGTTCTGCATGTGGTTTGCATGCCAAGAAGTCATTCACACGCAATCATCCAAAGCACAGATTCACATTTAGATGACAGTTAAGTCCAGCTGGCAGTGCTGAACGCGAGGAAAATCCTCAAGAATTACAAAAGAAAGGGGGCAAAATTATGAATACACTGATGGAGTTGCCTTTAGAACGCAGGCTAAATACAGTATATTGGGATAATGGAAGCGAGAGCTTTCGCTTTCGCCAAACAAGGCGGTTCCGTGGCGTTGCATGCGGCACGAGAAAGAACAAACATTTGCTCACAGTAGGCAATGTATCAATGTGATATATTATGTAATTTGAGAGTGCACGGAGAGTGCATGGAAAGTGATCCTAAAAGATTACTTCCATTTAGTCGTGGCACACTGAAATAAACCATATCAAGTCATCTGCTTGCAGCTGCTAGTGTTAAATTTGGACGGGGTTTTGATTGCAAGTTGTAGTCATTGATTATCAAACTGAATTAATTTTAACGGTACAATATTTCTATTTTTCTTCTTAAGTCATCAGGTCAGCCCAAGTTATAATACATTGAGTAGATTTTAAATACCCTCGTTTCCCATTTCCAGCACAGCCTAGATGAAATCCCAGGCCTTGTTATGGGACCCTCTTTTCTATAATATAGATCATCACATTGAAGAAAACCTTGATGTCTGGAAGCCCTGTGATCGTTTATGGCTGATTTTTTTTTATTTATTTATTTTTTTTTTAATGTCACTGGTATTTTATTGCTCGCAATTGCAACAAGATAATGTAGCAACTAATGTAGTGGTGTACTTTACCACGCTAAGGTTACAGCTCTGGTGCCCGTAATTAATCAACGTTTCTTGATAAGACCGAGTGAGGTAAAGTTAAACTCCGTTAAATGTTTTACCCGCGAACCTATTTACACATTGTCATTTTTAGATGAGACTTTTGATTTCTGCTGTCATGCGATTTAACACACTGACATAAAGCGATTCTCTTGGACACTTATCCATCCTTGGACCGTGATGCACTGGAGGTGGGCGGGGCTGGACCATATGGCATGCTGGATGTGGGTGGGGCTGGTGGTCCAACTCCGCCTTCCCACAGCCGTTACTTTCTCCCTCAGTGTCCTCCTGGTTCATTGTTCCCCCTCCACGCGGAGAATGGCATGCTAGCTTACCATGCTATAGTGCTAGCAATGCTCGTAGAATGACAGAGCTGCCAGTCTCCCCGTTACAATTCCCATCAAAACGATTGTATTAGTATTCAGACACGCATATTTTAGCAAATTATGTGCATACTTAACCACCACTTTCCACAACAATCTCCACAACAATTTTTGAAAAGAACAATAGACAAAAAGAAACTAACAAAGAACATATTGGCTTGCATTTTTACGCCTTGGGGGCTTTTGAACGGTAACAGACAGACTAATCTCGGCAGTTAGTACGCTTAGTATACGTATCCGGGAAGGTTTGTCTACCCATCCAGAACAGATTAAATATTTAAGTGGCTTCATGCCCTTCCCCGTTTCATGTTTTACTAATCATGAGTAACTAAACTCAGTTGTTTCCAGTATGTCTGGTTATTTAACATGGTCTACACTAATGACAAGTGGAACCCTCATGTCCCTACTTTTCATAGTCTAAATTGCTTTGTCCCCATCAAAGCTTTACTTTCTAAAATATAGACAAATGTGGTGAAGTAAAAGCATTGTGCAAAGATTTAGGACATCAAAGGCTGCAGACTGACAAACAGCTGCAGACTAGAAATGTAATGGGCGGACTAAATGACTTTTCTTCCAGCCCACTTCTGTCAATTGCATTTAAATAAAGAGTATAATTAATTTTATTGGACAAGAACGGGGACGTTGGCCGTTTCCTCAGTTATGTAAAATGGATTCCCGAATGCAAACAAACATCTTAAAACTGAAGGAAACTCCAATCAGGAGAAATGAAAAGACTTTTTCTAGAGGCAATAACTGAATAAATCTGGAAATTTCAAATATTAATGGTCAGCTGGGAGGCTACTTTGATGATATTAAGGCATTAGTGTGGGCACTTTCCCGTAATCAGTTGCATCTATTACTATGTCATGTATTAATAATAGATTTCATGTTTTTGGCATTTTTCATTTCGCTTTAGTCCGTTATTTTGCTTGAGCTCCGTGTCCGCGCGTTGTGCAGGTAATGTGGCTACTCCTCCACACTCGGAGATGTTGCAGAGCAGACACTGTTGTGGGGCTAAATGTACACAGACTGGGAGCAGTGAATGCATCAGCGTGAATGAAAGTCATATACATTGTATGAGAGCCAGCACCTCTCCACAGCGGGCAGGCGGGCAGGCAAGAGGGCAGCCAGTATTGGCGTGTTTTTAACTGGTATTAGCATAAAGGATAAAGATGAACTCTGTGAACTCCACACAACTTTATGGTAATGTACCCAGTCAGAAAATGTTGTTTTTTTGGTTTGTTTTTTTTCCAGAGAATCGTAAAGAACACAGTTGTGTCAACTTTGGTTCCTACCGAACACCTAAAGCACAATGGAGAGATTAATCATTGCCAAAGCAGCTTTTCCGATTCTTTTTGACATGACAAATGAAAAAAACAAAAACAAACACAATGCGGTGTGTTGGTTGATGCAAATCAGTCAGTAGCTCATATTTTCTTTACTTGACATACAGCAACAACAAACATTATGGCTATTTACTTGTTACTTAGAGGATGTCAAAGACATCAGCACAGTAACGTCACCTGTGTAAAACATCCACATCTCACATAAAGAGACGTTAACCTCAAGCTAACTCATGCTCAGATAGGCCCTGTCCGTATTTCTGAAAGCTTATGGACCAACGCAATCATGGAATTTTTAGATATCGGTGGGACATTGGTGGAAATTTGTGGAAGGAATTCTCCATCCTCGTGCCGCAATGCATTTAATGGTGGCACAAACCACTGCCATCTGGCGCTCCTTTTTAACCTCATTCTTAACTTTTGCATCATCTCTGCCACACTTGTCATGTTGGTTTCTGTTAAATCTTATGACTCTTGAGTGCCCCCTCTAGTGGCTGTATTGCTTAACATCCAACCCAACGTTTAAGATGCATGAAAGTACTGTGGCAGACATTTATTTCGTCGAAACGCCTATTGAATTGAGACTATTTTCATATGTTGAAGCATAAATATGATGAAGCATAAATGAGCCTGAAACGTGTCCAAGGAGAGACCAGGCGGAGGACTCCAAGCTCTGTATTATGGCAATCCACTGCTGCCTAGAAGATGATTTAAATGCAGAGGATACATTTTATCTCGTCTTCTGTTTATCCGGGTCCGGGTTGTGGGAGCAGCAGTGGCCTGCCGTCCGATCCACATTGCGCTAGACCCATATGGTTCCTCCTGCAGGTGGTGGGCCTGCTGGAGGACAAATCCATGTCTCTGCCTCGGGGTGGACCTGACAGGAGCCCATGGGCGACAGCCTGGCCACCAGGTGCTAGCCGACAGGCCGCTTCCCCAGGCCTGGCTCCAAGGTGGGGCCCCAGTAACCCTCCAGGCAGGGCCCACTGGTCCTTTGATGTTTTCTTTCCGTATGCGTCTTTATGGACCATTCTTTGTCTGACCCTTCACCCAAGACCAGTTTGCCATGGGAGGCCCTACCAGGGGCTGCTGCCCTCGACAACATAGCTCCTGGGATCATTAGGACACTCAAACCCCTCCACCACGATAGAGTGATGGTCCACGGATGGGATAAATTTTGTTGTATACTGTATGATAACAAACACTAACAGCAAAGATGCAAATTTAAATTCCACTGTTCTGACTGCAGTTTACCTTCTTAATGTAAATGGGATGCGGCAGACACTGTCCTAGAATTAGTAAAAAAATGACACTGTCACAGCTAGTTAAGAGATGCAGTAGGAGATGCAAGGATTTCAGCAAGAGGCAGGAACTAATTCTCAATAGTGTCTTTAACTGGGAACAAGAAAGTAAACAATCCAGTAAGAAACAAGCAAAAGTCCAGAAAACATACATGTGGTTGTTAGAGGGTGTCAGGCAAACAATCAAAAGCAAATCCAGTCAAAAGTATGAAAAGGCAGGAGTCCAGTACTACGTCCAAGATGTCAAACACAGAAGAATAAACCAAAGGAGCATGGAAGGCAGGAGACAACAACACGCAAATGAAAAACAACAGTCGAGCGAGTCAAAGGTGGGCAGGCAATATTTTACATCCACAACGGACTAATTAAAAAACGAGACCCGGGACACACATCAGCACAGAGCAGACAATCACAGAATCGGGAAAACTATAGTAGCAACACATGAGGGCAGAGGTCCAAGCTGTCTGGATGTTACAAACGCAGTTATCGGATCAAAACCCTTTATCAAGACATCTATTATGTCCCTGAATGCTTGCAAATGCACTCACATATTCATGTTTGGTTTGTACTAAGTGTAGATAATTTGTTTTCGGAGTCTAAAACCTGTGGAGCTACTTAATGCTTACCTAGTCACTAAGAACTTGGGCTAGAGGGCCAAATGGTGCACTGAACCTAACTGCCAGCTATCTGAAAACGTTAGTAGGACTTGGTCATACATTGAGAAATGTGGGTATTTAGTCATTCATCATGTAATATGAAGAGGGAAATATTCAGTCATGCCAACTGCTATGCTACATACCGTCTACTACATACTAAAACTTCATGTACTACATACTGTCCACTACGTACTTAACCCCTATGTCCTACATACGGTCTACTACATGCTCAAACTTCAATAAACCAACCACAACATATTTGTATGTTGTTCACCGTAAGGTGTAACCGGAAACATTTCTCACCACCTGATGGTACGCAGCAATTTCTGCAAATCCAGTATACATCCACAGATCTCTCTCATATGAAGAGTAAGTTGAAAGGTTTCTGTAGGTTTCTGCCAATGTTGATGTCTGTACATTAATACTTGGGGTGTAACACTACACAGAGGTCACGGATTGGTACATTTGACAGTTTTGGGGACACTGTCGTAGGAATGGAATGAGGTAGGTACAGTGCAGCGAGGGAGCATTATGCCAACCGGCATCTTTGGTAACTTAAATTAATTAAAAAGATGCATATCGGCATGTAGCTGGTGGAGAGGAAAAGCTACTGGGCTCCTGTGTTCTTCTGTCGAGCTCCAGTGATCAGCACATATGGGTGATGCCGACTAATATGCATTTAACATGTTCAACGCGTTCTCAACGACAACACCGACACAACAGCCTCATCTTATCTACTGTCCTCGTCCAATCCACCACGTGCAGACCACTGCTGCTGTAATCCACAGGGAACATGACATTTTCTCGCACAGCCTATTTGAAAGAAGCAGGCGGGTGTTCTAGCTCCTGTGTGTCTGTGACGGTTCCGGAAGAATATGCATACTGCTGCACTCCTATTGAACACAGTAAAGGAAGAAACACCATCAGCAAACACTGGACTTTGCAATGCGAGATAAGTGTTTCCATTGATTTCTGTTTGATGCTGTGACGGAGTCTGCAGCAGGAAATGAGTGTTTAATTCCTGTTTGTAATGGTGGTCTGTAACCGTTTACACAGTTTCCATGAGTTAACCATAGTAATGCCGAAATTACTGCGTTAACCTCTGGTGAGGCTGACCATGGTTTGGGTTATATGCTATATTTTATACACTTTGTAAAAGGCAACATTTGCGATGACCAGTTTAAATGTGACTATGAAGTCTCGAAATAATATAAACTTGAAGAAGCACACAATTCCATCATTGTTTACTGGCAATCAGGCGGTTTCCTGTGAATAACACCAATAGATTTGATTAAATTTTAAATATACTCTCATGGTGACATATCCACACAGATTTATGTGCAAGAATAACCCATTTTCATGTCTTCATCCTCCCCCGCAATTTCGCAAAAAAACTTCCAGACCAATTAACATTCAGTATTTCACTCTGTGCACTAAGCCTGAGCAATGTATTATTGAGAGGATAATTGATGCCTTGTGGGTGTTTTAAGTTGATTGACACCGATACATACACATACATGAACAGTTATTACTAACAAGCACTTAAAGACACATAAAGGAAGAGTGACACTGATAATTAACACGCATGCAACACACACATCTCCTTTATGTGTCTTTCAGAGAGGCCCGTGTACACCCCAGTCAGAATAATCCATCTCCATCATGTCAACACAATGCTCTGTCTCTGGGATTGTCATACACACTAATTACTCTTTAAGATAATCAGTCTGTGTGGCTGAAGATGCAGCTCTCCTCCATGGCTCAGTTTTCTCAGGGAATAAGAGGTTTAATCTGTGGCAAGATCAGAGCTACTGGGAGTGGGATGGGGGATTGGGGAAGGATGGAGGGAGGTGGTTGGAAATGAGAAGGAATTTGGGCATCTTAACAAACTCTTAATTACGTTCTCTATCCTCTGCTGGTGGCAGGCGTAAATGGCGGTCCCCAGGGAGCCTCTGATCCACTTTCTGATCTGCAGAATTCACAGCCGAGCTGCTGATCAAAAAGATGGAGTGGCCTAGATGCTTCAAACACATGGGACCTTTTCCAGCATGGGACTCGTAGCTTGTCATTTAGCGGAAGTTTGAATTGTTGAAATTCATGCTCAAAAAAGAAGAAAAAAAAAAAAAAGTCAGCTCCCTTTAAAGACAAGAAAAAAAAAAGAATTTGAAGAGAAACAGGGAGTGTTCAATAGCGCCATGAATTGATAATGAGCATTCATGCAATGTGCTGAAGGCATTTATCACATATATGAGGCAGAATTCATCGGAGATGACCTCCACCCACATTCTCGCTATTCTAATATTCCAGGCTCAGCTTTGATGTTCGCCATCAGCTGAATCCCTCGGGAGGCTCCTCTGTAATAAACCACAGCAGCGAACGCACTGTATACACACTCACTGCAGGAAGTCCCATCAGCCTGTCCTAGTTGCTCCCGAGGCCATGCATGAAATCACAAGGTCACTGAGACCGGATCACGACACGCTACTGTGCAGTACGTCTGACGGGCAGCGCACCGTGGATGAGAAATCAAAGAGAGTTGCAGCCCAGTGGAAAGTAGTAATCACTAACTTTTGATTACATGATGACAATTCTCCCTAGTTTTAAGTCCATGGCTATGGAAGATGATCACTGGCTGCTGGGCGTCAGTTGGTCACAGTACCTGAATGCTTCTAAATGCTAAAAATTCCTGCTAAACTCTGGTTGAACGTGTCAGCAAAATGTTTGGTCTGATTCTACTGGACAGTTACTCAGTGATGTGGACTGCGCATCATTTAAGCTAACCTGAAAAATAGGTCATCAGCTGTAGTTAGCTTACACTAGTTTTTACGACTGCACCGCTGGAGATGGCGATGGCAGTCCCATTTTGATCCAGACTGAAATATTTGGAAAAAAAAAAGGATGCCATAACATTTTGTTCAAGCATTTAGGATTCCTACAAAAAGAATGTTGACTTTGATGCTGTATGCTGGTTAGCAAATGCTGGCATGCTAACACGCTAAACATTTTTTATCATGTTATACAACCTGTAAAACATCAGCATTACATTTTAGCATGATGACATTATGAGTGCTTGTCATCACGGTAACTTGTGCTTCCTCAGCTTCACATATCCCAGAAATCAGTCCCCTTCTGTCACCATGAAGGATTTTCCAAATCCTTAAATGCACCTGGAGGAGACAAAGAGCAAGGCAATTGAAGTTTTATCAGGTGAGGGTTGCTAGGAGTTAGGGTTACTCAACACAAGCATCACCTACTAGGTTACTAGCCACAAACCACTATCAGAACGGCAGAGCTAAGGATGTCTCATTTTGAAGTTTCAGCTCCTCCATTTGTGCTTAGGGGAGCTACCAAGGAAGGGGTGCAAGTGAGAAGACAGAGGAAACATGCTGGCATTATGAAAAGCAAACTGTGGGTGATCTCAGTGGTCATTTCTTGGGATAAAAGTTTCCCCTTGATGAAATATGAATTTGATTTCAACAAGTAGAAATAACTGCAGCAAAACTATGGATGGTGTCATTTTTCCACAAAGGTTAAGACTGGCATTACCTCAGGATAGATGTTTGTTTTTTTTTTTGCATTGTCCCTGATCAATCAATTATTTAAAGCATCACCTGGTGACCAAGAGTCCTACTCGAACCTCTCTGACATATTGTGCGACCCAGTGGTTGTGTTGTCAGCAGTGTCAGTGATGCTAGAATACCGGATCCTTCAGCTGGGACTTCTGCTTGGTTCAACCGTCAAATCAACACAACAAGTAAAACTCATGACCACAACTAAGCTCATGAAGGAGGATTTATTGCAGATAAATACCGGTAGCTATTATTTGTATGCAGAGATTGTAGGGTGCCTGTCGTGAATTTCTTGGTTGTTTTTGATACTGTTCTCACCTGGGAGCAGTTTATGACATAATAATGGTGGCCTAAAGATGTTATTCAATTTGATAGTTATCATATATTGTTTTCACCACCTAACATTTTTACACCTCCTTGTTTCTCTTTTAATGCAACTTTGAATTATAATTTTACTGAAAAAGATAAAGTACTTTTTTAAAAAAGGTTTGTACTTAAGTAAAATTTGCAACTTGATACAATACTCGAACACGCTGACATTAACTAAAACATAGAAGGTAGATATAAACTAGAAGAATTAAAAAATATGTAGATATAAGTCAAGTCAAATAGGAAATCATCAAATCATTCAAAGTATTCGATTCTCCTAACTCTTCTTGTCTTTGTGGATATTTGGAAATGTTTTTCTCTCTGGGCACAACGATCCGTTTTGGTGCTCTGACACAGCTTGATGTGCTTGGCATTTGTCTGCACTGTTGACAGAAAGTTCATAGGTTTCGATGCTCACATTACTGTCATTATAGCTCTGAATGCGGACGGCCCAGTAATGAAATCATGTTTAAAAGAACCAATAAATTGTAAGTGGCAGACTGGTGACAGACTGTTAAGGGCCATCTGAACTTACAAAGCATCATACTCAATTTATTAAGCTTGTATATATCATAATATTATGCTGCAAATGACACATAAAAATGTAATCTCTTGTCCTCTTTAAAGATCACCAGGATCCCATTACACTCTTATGAATGTATGAATGCTGTATGTCCCCCCAAAGATGTCAGCTGTGATGAGGTCACAATCCCAAACCAGCTTGTTCAGACTTTTATTTTCCATCTTTTCATATGCCATATGTATATTTGATGTAAAGTTTCACGTAGCTATTTTGATTTAGCTTGGTTCTTTTAAATTACTTTGTTTGAATAAGTTACTTGAATTTTTTTTTTTTTCTTTTTTTCAACTACTCATCGACACTGTATGTAGTAGTCTATGCAGGTATGGAGCAGAGCTCGCTTACAAGCATCCGACATTAGTCATTTGACAAAATTCTGTAGTCTGTGAATTATGTCTCTGAAGTAGTTGCAGAGGAACACCTGGAGATTAGGGAGAATGAGTGCATTGAGATGCTGTGGTTGTAAATAAATACGAGGAGGAAGCAAGTGAGAGGAGTGTAGGTTTTTAAGTTGCTGTCACCAGGCTGTCACCACGTCTGTCAGAACAGATCCATCACCGCTCCGACACGTCAGGCTTCACATTTGCATGGAGTGCAGCAGGAGCTCGTCCTGATTATGCATTCTGTCTCATACTAACCTTCCTCCCTCCACCAGATGAACTTACTTGCATCCGTGAGGCATATTTTATGGGATGGAATGAGCTGGGGTTGATGGAGAGCTGTTATAGGCATTTGCCGGTGTGTGTGTGTGTGCGTGTGTGCGTGTGTGTGTGTGTGTGTGTGTGTGTGCACGTGTGTATGTGTGTTGTATGTGTGTGAATGTGTTTGTGTATGTGTGTGAATGTATGTATGTATGTATGTATGTGTGTATGTATATATACATGAATGTATGTATG
>CAAKHG010016209.1:0-13646 GCA_901007715.1 Dactylopterus volitans | reverse complement strand
TATGTACTCTCTCTCTCTTTCTCTCTACACACACACACACACACACACGCACACACACACACACTCCTACACGCGCACGTATGCGCAGACGGCAGCAGAGGTGAGGGGGTGCTGAGCATGCAGCCGCGTGTGTGTGTACGTATGTGTGTGTTTGGTAGAGTTTGGCAGAGCCATTGCAGTCAGTCCCTGAGTGGGAAGCGTCTGCTGGGACAGACACAGCTGTGGCACGGCAACGTGATGAACTAATGAACCTCATCACACACGCACGAGACAAGACACGTACGCACCCGCCCAAACACACACGGGCACACAGACACAAAACTTTGCTCTGGCAGTGATATACTCCATTGCACTGTATATGTCCATTACTTTATGTATTAACAAGATACACACTTTAGACATCTACTCTATCTGTAAGGCACACACACAAACACGTATATGAACATGGAAAAATTAACTTTCGGACCTTCACAGAAACACTGTACATAATTACTGTCTTTTAACTAATTTATTGAACATAGAAGAGTAAGCCCTTCTAGTCATCTTTGATGGCACGGAAAAATTCAGCAGCCTTCTGTTTTAATATTAGAGTGTGTGAGTATCAAACACCAGCTTAACTCATTGAATGGCCGGCAAACATGACGATTTAACAGCAATAACAACATAGATGGAAAAAAAAAACACTAAATCATGAAAAATATAAGTTCCACAAACACATATAATACACATAATTAAAATACTTAAATAAAATACATTCAATACCAATTATTTGGGTGGTCAGTGCTTCAAGAATGGTAGTTTACATGAGTGAATAAAACAGCAGAACAAGGGTGTGTAACAACTGAAGAAACGGAGGTGGTGGGTGAAAACAAGAAAGTGAAGGAATGGCAGCAGGTGTGTTTAAATATTCCTATAACATAGTGCAAGTGTGCTTGGTGAGGTAAATCAGCTGGCTGTAATAGTGGCGGTGATGCCTGATTAATTATTAACGAATTATCAGGAAAAAGGTTCACAAGAGCTTCTCGGGTTTTTATGGTCCATTTCTTGCATTACTCTTCCTTACCTATAAAAGCTCCCTCTCAGTGTGATCAAATTGACCAACTGTAAACAACAAATAACAGGCATTTTGAGAGTGTGTGATTGTGCTTCCCGTGTAGAAAATCACTCCCTGCCCTCCATCTGCGCCGCAGCTGTCGCAGGTCTCACTCTTCCAGAGACTGACTTGGGAGGAGAGAACCAACATCCAGTCATCATAGAAGTCAATGTATGTATTGGATCTCCCTCTGTGTCGGGAGATGCTCAGTATTAAGTGACTTGGATGAGTGTCAGGGAGAAAAAAACTTGATTGGGAAGTCTATGATTATAACCCCAAGTGTCTGGTGTAGACTTCTACGTATCTATTACCTTCCTCTGACATGCTCATTATCAGATTATTGCTTCGTGGACATACTTCCTTTGAGAACACGTGTTGCTTGGGCTGTTGCAGCTGCTGCGTTGCTATTTCCCAAATCTTGGTGATTTCTTTGATGAAGGCAGTTATATTATACAATCGGTCTCAATCAAAACCGAATAGCTCATTCATTCATCTTCTGCTTATCTGGGTCCGGATTGCAGGGGCAGCAGTGGCCTGCTGTCCGCTCCACATTTCACCAGACATCTATGGTTCCTCCTGCAGGTGGTGGGCCTGCTGGGGGATTACAGCACCTAGTCCACTTACTAACCAGGCCCAACCCTACCTAGCTTCCAAGATCGGACAAGATTGGGTGTGTGCAGGGTGCTATGGCTGCAAAATTGAATAGTGTTTTTTATTTTTTATTTTTTTCTTCATGCTTGCACAATGGATGACTAGGCTACATTTTTCAGTGTGTTGCCAATTCATACTCTGTTGCTGCAGCCTACAAAGTAGGTCCAGTGAAGTCCAGTTACCTTGTGGTTTTTACAGTCTAAGATAAACCTCTAATTGTAGGTGGCGGAAATTCTCTGACAGTACAATGTTGGACTGGTGCCACCAGTTATTGATGTCATTTTATTCATGTGATCATTTCCACACTGCAGCCAGATCACGACAGAGGCGGACTCAATGACACAAAGATATTTGGAATTATCCCAGTCTGCCTCATCATGTGAGATAAACTTTTCATTGTAGTGATTCCGGATAAGTAGGGTTGTTAAGCTGATTCAACTAGAGGTTGCTATGTTTGACCATAACCACATCCTGCTGCACCATTATTCGCGATGGGACCCAAATTTACAAAATGAACTTCGTACCATTTTGAAGGTGACTTGCAATCATCAATTAGGACCATATTTGCTGAGCTAATAAAGTTAAAAGTATGCTCTTTTTCTTATAGGATTCTATACAACCTCTTTTTGCAACCACAGATAATAAGTATAAATGCATGTCTAAGACGCCTCTGTATTGGATTGACTTTTTAGACCTGGAAGGTACATCTAGTTCTTTTTTTTACGGTTTATGATGAAAAACTTCTTTCAGTTCATATGCGGGATATAAAAGCTGTTCGCCTGGCAAATGTGGATATGTGATTGTGTTTGCAAAAAACAAAGAGACGAAAGAATAATCCATGTTCTTATTTCTTTTTATTTTACGGTCACCAGATGAGCAGATACATCATTTTAGAAAAGAAATTGATATTTGCAAAAAAAGAAAATTATAATACAATATTCTCAATATAGATTATGTACAGAATGAAATGTTGTCAGACTGAAATAGCATTCTGCCTCTTTGTCATCAAGGAGACAAAACATTACTGGGTCTGAACAGTCCTCCACAGACCCATCTCCCTAAGCAATAAATATAAACTGTATATATTATGTATGCTGCACTTAGCCAGGAATCGGCAATACCAGGGCAAGTAAATTCTCAGCAATATTCCCTTAATCAGTTCTTGTACATCACTATGTGACACACACACACACACACACACACACACACACACACACACACACACACACACACACGCACACGCACACGCTCGCACACCCGTGAGAAGAAGACAGACAAGTGCACACAGGTCAGAGAACAGATTACAGTTGGGTTACAACAATGGGCAATCATTACTCATGAAAAGGACAGAAAAACGCAAAAGATTTGTTTATGGAAATACCCGTCATTGTCCTTGATCAGGAGGGAGAAGTGGCTTTCTGGTCAAAGCTTGCTGGCTGAGTAGCACTTGACATTTGGCCCGATTCAGACAGCCAATTCTACAGAAAGCTACCGAGCTGGAAAATCTCTCCCACACCCACAGATCCTGTCTACTCATCTAAACCCCCTCCTTCCCTTTCAGTCTCTTCCAGTATCGGTCTACCTTTTGTCTCGTGATCCCGCTCTTTCCATCTTGAGTGGCAAAGGTGCCAGGACAAGGGTTGGCTGTTCTCCCTCTTTAAACAAAGAAAATAAAAATACAAACGAAAGCTTGTACCCACGCTTGTATTCAAACAGGACAGACAACTGCACAATCACAGAACGAGCACAAGGAAAGATGACAAGCAAAGCTATGATCAGGCGGGGAATGATTGCAAAGGGGCTGCTTGAAGGATGCTGGAAGCACATTGCTTGACAGCTGCTTTACCTTGTCACTGGGCACCATCTCTCAAAAATCATTCTGCGTTTGCTTAGTGAAGGTACGGAATTATGACTGTGCCGGTGAATGAATATACACACTTGCATAAATCATCCATCTTGTTTGGTGCTTAATTACTCTTCTTTACCCTCCGAGTAACCTCTGGATGGGGCGGCACGATGGGAGGCAGCCTGGGAAGAGGAGATAGTACCAAATAGTAATCTGCTGACGTTGTTCATCACTGTGCAATTCACAGGAGTAACAGCGAATAGTGGGCTTGAACCTGGGTGCTAGTGAATTAGAAAAGGTTGCCTCGGGTCTCAGGGCGGCAGCTCCATCAGCATCCTGGTCTGACCACAGCTGCTCGCTAAGCTGTTCTGGGGTCAGCCAGCGAAGGAGCCAAGCCGAGGCAACCCAGCACAGGCCAATCAGGGAGCTCCTCAGGATGTACAGCAGGCTCTGATCATTGCTTATTTCATTATGGGGAAAGCTACATAAATCCACAAAATGGAGAGGAAGAGGCACAGAGGGAATATTTGCATTTCTCCTCTCCTATCATCTCGATGCCCCCCTTCACAACACAACCCCTTCCAATCCCTCCCCCATTTAGTGCAGAGTGACTTTAATCATCACTTTCGACAAAACACATTAAGCCGGTGTGTCCAGAGTTAAAAGGGGGGGGGGGGGTGTGTGTGTGTGTGTGTGTGTGTGTGTGTGTGAAAAAAACAGAGTGGCACATTAGATTTGCAGTAGTGATGCATCACTCTGGCATTACTTTGGAGATTAAAGAGAGGACGTTGCATTTCAATGGAACGGTGCTGAGGGATGTCAGCCCTTCTGCAACTGACTGAACAGGAAATGCCACCGTCCACCGGGGAGAGGAGGAGTTTCTATGACCCTGGAGTTTCCCTCCGTTCCATTCATCCATCCCTTCAGGTCTTATTCCCTCTCTTTTTTTCAAAACAACAAATGTTACCCTGCCTTTTAGCCTCCATCCTGAGAGCACCTCTACATCGAAAGCTATTTATGTAGCTGTTTGATCATGTTCTCAAGTGAAAAACAACACTTTCTTTGTAGGAGGAGATAATACTGTAAAGTGATTGCATACATTAAATTTAAGCCAACACACAATGCGACTTTGTCTGGTCTTGTGTTACTGCATTTACTTATATGAAAGGATGGATGTAAAGTGCTTGAGAGCTTAGGGCAGCAAAGAAGAAAAACTGGGATAGCATGAACTAACTGAAGGGCATGAACGGAGAGGGGTTTAGCTGCGGGCTCACTGAGGGGAGGTTCAACATGGAGACAGAAGGCATTGGAAACAGAGGAAGAGCAGGATGTGAGGGTGTAGGAAGTCCCCAGGAAACAAAATGACAATTTGTATTTTGTTCTACAGTCTCAGAAACTGAGCCACAGTCAGTCAGTCCAAGGGTACAGCCCATCAGCCAGGCCCCGCGCGGTGAGCTTTCCGGTCATGTGTTTGTTCTAACCCCTGGGCCTGGATTCACCCTGGCACCCAGCTCTGGTGGCTGTGTGCTGGTGGAGGGCAAGCAAATGCCCCTAAGCTCATGCCCATTCCCATGCCCACGCCTTGTGATAGAGAGCCATCAAAGTTAAAGTCCATGCTCTCTGTGTCCATAAAGTCGTTTAGCAGGATGGAGTCTACATCACAGTCTAGGCTGTTGGAGACATTCTCCATTTCCAGGTTCGCAGCCAGTCTACTGTGAGTGTTGTGTTGTTGCCCTTGGTAACCAGCATTCCCTGACTGGTGGTTGTTGTGGTAATAGCCGTGCCAGGAGTCGGTCATACCCTGATGATGAGCTCCAGGGTAAGGTTGGTGACGGGGATGAGGTGCGGACGCCAGACGGCAGGGGTCCTGGGGAACGTCCATGACACCAGCAGGATTGGGCGGCAGGGATGGCGATGTTGGTAGGTGGGGTCGGGGCCCATAGTGGTTGGAGGTCTTGAGGCTGTAGGGCTGAAGGATGTCGGTGCTCACCCGTGGAGAGAGGGCTGGTGGGTGAGGCCCACTGTGCATAGGGTTATGAGGATTGTGGGGGTTGTGGTTATGCATGTGGCTCTGGCTGGACCGAGGGTTGTGATTATGGCTAGGGTTTCCTTTGTTACTGTGACCGTGGTCGTGACTCGGAATGTAATCGGAATGGTGGGCTTTGTGGCTGTGGCTGTAGTCGAGGCTGGCTTGGTGTTTGTGACCCTGATTGTGGCTCTGATGGTGAGTTGTGTTCTGATCATGCACCGAGCCATGGCTGTTGTGTAAAGTGGGATTGTGTGCGTGATCTTGGTTATGATTATGGTTATGATTGTGGTTGCGGCTCTGATTGTGGCTGTGCTGGTTGTGAATGCCATTGGTTCCCTGTGTTATTAGTGTGTGTGTTTCCCTTCCCTGGCTCAGCACTGTGTCTTTGTTGCAGTATGGAGGACCTCCAGTAAGCAAACTCTGTAGGGCGTTGTTCTCTGAGTAGCCCCTCAGTGGGCGCTGGAAGCTGGCTGGCTTGTTTTCCTGGATGGTCTCCATGGGAGTATGGTGCCGGAGCATGCCCATGGACGGCTGCCCATACATAGGCCCACAGTAGGAGCCCTCCGCCTTGGGCCCAGGCACAAAGGGATATCCATTGCATTTGATTTGTGGTGGCTGGGGGTAGCCGCTCTCGTCTAGACTGATAGCCCCAGTCAAGTCAGTCAGCTGGGGCAACTCCACAGTGGGACAGTGGCCTCCAGTGCCTAGGGCTGGGGAACGGGTGCTAGTGGGGCTGGGGTATAGTCGTGGGGAGGCTGAACAGGACAGTCCCCCTTCCTCTGGTTCGTCAGCTTCTGCCTCAGCCAGGATGGGGGAAAGGCAGCCGCTCAGGGTGGAGGCAGAAGAGGAGGTGCGAGAATGGAGGTCTGTCCAGGTGTCATACTCCTCACCACCCATACCAACACCTCCTTTACCTGCTGGACTACCATGCTCTGGTGAGCCCTGCATTGCAGATCCAGCTCCCTGACCTTGTCCCCGATTAAGGCCTATGGCCCCTGCTCTCTTTCGGCTAATACGACCCTTGGTCTTCAGGTAACGCGTGCCATTGTCCATAGAGGCTGCACGTCGTCTTGGTCCCTTCCCCATCTTCCCTCCTTCTGGGTTCAGCATCCACCAGGAACTCTTTCCCGTCCCTTCGTTTTGCACCCGGATGAAGCGACTGTGCAGTGACAGATTGTGTCTGATGGAATTCTGGAAAGAGAGAGAAAGATGGGAAAAAGATTGAGGGAGAGAGGGAGGAGGAGGGTGAGAGAGAGGGAGAGAGAGAGAGAGAGAGAAAGAGATAAACATTAAGACCCAAGGGAGCATTTAGGGTTAAATAATTACTTCTTGAGAACACAAAGTCATTTCAAATTATGGCCTAACTCTCAGGGCTGCATGGTGAGTGGGAAAAAAAAGATGGATAAACAGCAAAAGATGGAGAGAAAAGCAAAGGGGGCAGGTAGAGTGAAGGACCAATCGATTCCTCCCCTGACCAGCCTCTCCTCTCCACACGCGCTCTCTGAGTCATAATACGAACATGGGTGCAGCCTCCATCCACATCAAACCATCACCAAGGTTACAGAAATGAATCACCCGAGGCAACCCAATCACAGACAGCCCGTATCGATTGCAGGGCTTCCAAATATGAGAGCCAGAGACAGGGAGGGAGTAGGAGGCGTGATTTGGCAGAAGACGACACTCATACACAAGCCATGAATAAGACGGAGGGGAAGTAAATAGGGAAGGGGGAGGGTTGAGGGGACATGCTCATTTAACCTCTTTTAAAATCATGGCACAATTAACATGACTGTAGGCAATGACAGCGGATATCATTATGGCAAAGTCTTCCTGCGAGTAGCACGGAGTGGTATGCGGGAGGGGGTAAGGATAAGTCTCTCCAGACCCCTGTTTAAGTGTCTGAGTGACGGCTGTATAGTTAATCCAGGGCTCTGCAGCAGTATTTGAAGCCATTGCCAACCTGGAGTGAGTTGATGAGATCTAAGTCTGCTGAAAGGAGAGCTTAGCAGGGATACACATCATCTCAGCTGGCCATCTTAGTCTAAGTACAGCATGTTCATCCAAAGCTTCCCTGCCTGTGTCATTGTTCACACCGGATCCAGTTTCCCTCCTTTTGCTTTTCCGCCTTCTCTTCCTTTCCCTGTCTTTTGCCTCCGCGCTCTTTTCTGATCTTTTGGGAGGAACAACCCCCTCCCGCCCCACCACCACCACCACCATCACCCTCCACCAAAGCGTGCAATCACACACTTTCTTTTCGTCTCTTGAGATATCTATCTATTTCTGCCTTGTTTATTACCTGCACATAGCTCACAATCTCTGTCTCCTGATATCTCGAGCCATTCTCTATCTTCATTCACTCCCCGCCTCCTGTCCAATTTTCCCGCTCTCAGCCCCATTCATCTCCCACTCTGTGTCCCAGCCTCTCTTGATCACGACATTGCTCATTCGCGCTCTCTCTCAAGATCCATCCTCTCATCACCTTACACAACTTTCAATCCCCACTCTTCCTGTGTTCATTCACTCTTTCACATGGAAAGGCAAGCAAATATGGCAGAAGATGCAGATCAGTGCTCTGGTTGGGGGTGGTGGTGTAGGTGGTGGTGGGGGTGGGGGGGAAGCTTATGTTTCACCCTTCAGCACAATACATGCAGTCAGCACATGTAGCACCACTTTCCCTTCTGGCTGCATACTGAGCCACATGGCAGCGAACCGGGCCGGCAGCTAAAAGAGGTGACAGCTCTTTGTTGTTGAAACATACAACAAAAGGCTCAACATTAAGAACAGCAGGTTTCTCGCAAAACATTTACAGGGTGAATTCAGCCCTAAATAGGTTTTAAATCAGTGCGCCTACTGCTATTCTCATTCATGTAGAAAATCCCCCACCGCACAAGTATACCCTCAGCATGACTCCAAACAGGTAATTTCATCCCATCCTCCACTCAAATGCTTTGACTAGACTCTTCACAATCACGGAAATTGGATAGGGCGAGATACATTTATGTGTTCTCGTGCTCAGAATGGTCCACTCCAAAACACCAGGTAGGCAAAATTGTATGAGCTCACCATTTGGCAATGAAAAAGAGGCAGTGTACTTCTCAGCCACTATGGCAGCATAGACTTAATCAAAGCCAAAATGAACGACAAAAGCGCATGGAAGGGGCCGCAAGTGGAGGCAACCCGCATCAGGTGATCTGAGACCGGCACCCTGACAGCTCGCTCCACAATGTGACGGCTCTGGCTGAGTGTAGCCATGGCAACAGAGTAAACCAAAAGAGGGAGAAATGAAGAGAGGGGAGGTGATGGTGGGGATGAGATGGGGAAAGAGGGGGGACGCAGGGGGTGGGGGTGCTGTTTGATGCTGCAGGCAACTCCAAACAGCCTTTTATCTGAGTCTGTCAGATTCCTGCTTCCAATACACAAGGGAGGTTCAATCACCAGTAGTCCAAACGCCTCACTACCTGTACCAAGCTGTGATTAGCAGTTGTGCAAGTGTGTGTGTGTGTGTGTGTGCGCGCGCGTCTGTCTGTCTGTCTGTCTGTCTCTCTGTCTGTCTGAATGTGTGGTTGAGAAGGAGGACAGCAGCCGTATAACTGTAACCAGAGCAACAATTATACCACAACAGTTGACTGCTGTTACTTCTCCATTTGATATATTGTACGATACAATAATGTGGCGGCTCTCTTCTCTGCATCATCAAGTCTTTGACAGACATTATAATGTTGACAGCAAATGTTTGATGCTGAGACTGAATGTTTATGCAAGACGTCATGATTTCAACAAACTGGCAAAAGTCTCCTGACGTTTATCTGACGAATCCATAGTTCTTAAACATGTATTATAATCAAAATATATATATTTTTTTTACAACCTGTTTATGCTTATAGGTGGATTTTTATCAATGAGAACTTCATATATGAATTCTGGGACTTTCTGGACTTTTACCATTCTGGGGAAAACAACAAAAAAAACAATAAACACATTTTCTATCAACATAAGAGTGTAGACATCTTGGCTGATATAATCGAACTGATCTGTAGCCGGTGTCTTTTAAAAGTCCTTTTCTGTCAACGGTTCAACACAATGAACAGGTTTTACAATTGAGTCTTTGAAAGATATGAATAATTACTCAAAACTGCTACGGATTTCCTCATGTCACATCACAGCTACACTTTCTGTCTTATGCAACCCACTGGCCCCTGCATACCAAAAGAAAAATTTACACTGACACTGAATTGACTGCTTCATTGGACTTAAAGATGTATTGTATCATAAGACATTTCTGCGCCAATAAAATTATTCACTTCAAATTAGAACAGCTTGTTGGCTTATTTTTCTGCTAAAAAAAAAAAAAACACATGAAGAAAATGATTGTGAAGGTGCTTAGACTTTGACATGGAAGGTCCCTGTTCACTTCCTGTTTCATATAAAGAAAATCAATGTTGGTCTCTTTAATCCATGTCAATGGCAGTTCCCCGATCATGGCCACGTGGTTATTATCTTACTGTGAAAATAAAGGCCCCCCAGTCTTAATGAGGAAGTCATGTCAGGGCCTACATGGACGATCTCACAATAGTCGCGACAACCAAGGCTTGCACAGTATGGCTGCTGAGTAAGCTGCAAGAAAATAACGAGTTGGCTCGCATGAAGATCAAGGAAGTAACCAGGGGCCTGGAGAGCACTGACAGAACCATGCTTCCTGGCAAGCTGAAGCTCCTGTGCATGCAGTTCGGGCTACTCTCACGTCTGATGGGGCCACTAACCCTGTATGAAGTTCCAATCTTTAAGGTGGAAAAGCTGGAGAGACAAGTTAGTTCCTACCCAAGGAAGACACTTCCAAAGTGTCTCAGCAGTATTGGGCTCTACAGCAAAGGAATCTTAGGTCTGCCCATTGCCAGCTTATCCGAGGAGTACAGGTGCGCTAAAGACCGAAGAAGATGTTACAGGATTCAGACGATCCAGCTGTAGCCCAAACTGCCCCCATCTTGGTGACTGGGAGGAGGTGAACCCCATCAGCAACACAACAGGCAAACACAGCACTGAGACACAGGGACAAGTGGGCAAGTGTAGCAGGGGAGAGGCAGTTTTGGTCTTGGGACCAGCCCACCAGCCTGGAACAAGGCTGTTGTCCTCTCATCTCCCAAGAACCTCAGCCAATGGTATGTCATCCCCCGGCAAAAAAACAACTTTTGTCCTTTCGTCCAGTAGGGCAAGGATCAAGCCTGTCTCACCACCTCAAGACCAGATGTTGGGCAGTGGAGTAGGTGATTGGAAGTTGCTGGTAGTCTTAGACCAAAAGCTCTGCTTCCCGACTGAGATCGCTTCAACCAACCTGCAACCATACCTGGTGCTATGGTCAGCTTAGATCGGGCACTTATACATCATTGAGCTCACAATGGGAGAGCTCAGAGGAGGAGGCCTACGAGTGCAGGAAGCTGAGGCACATGGAGCTTGCTGCCGACGCACAACAACGGAGCTGGAAGGTGAAGGTATGACCAGTTGAAGTAGGCTGCAGAGGGTTTTCTAGCCACATCAAAATCCAGGCTACTGCGGAGGGTGTGCGAGGGAAGGTCTACCAAGGCAGTCAAGGACCTCTCCAGAGCTGCTGAAAAGGGGAGTCGGTGGCTGTGGATGAAGGTCCACCTGGGCCTTCAAGTGAGATGATGGCATCTAGCCAGTGAACCAGGACGCTGGGAGTCACTGCTGAGTCCATGGGGTTGCAGGCCTATCAGCAAAACCCAGAAGAAGGAGCGCACCCACTCGATAACCCAAAGGTTGCCATCAGTCACTTGACACCCCACAGAGTCTTAGAGGTGTCTCAAGCATGCAATAAGGGATATTAGCATCTCGTCCTATACAACAGACCTAAACTTCAATCTTTGCTTTTCCCTTACCTGACTGTGTTTATGTCTTAATCTGATCAAACCTCAACTATTGCGGTGTTAGATAAGAACATATTTTTAATTTTGTTGCAGAGGTGTTTTAAGGCGTCAATTCAAACACACTGTGTATGTTGGGTGATTCAAATGTTCAATTTCCTCATATAATTTGCAAAAAAGCCTTCTGTGAATGGAAAAAAAATGCTCCCAAAGTACTTGTTATTTTACAGTATATTTCACAGCATTTTTGCAGTGTTACAAAGTAACACATAATTAAACATTAATAAAACTAAAAAGTATAAGTTACAATACAAATAGAAATATAATACAATGCGCAATACAAAGAGAAAACAAGGTAAACTAAAACAAAAACAATGGTCTTTCCTAAACAAGTTGTTAAAGCCACTCTTGAAAAGCAGCTATTAGATTGGTATGATTCCAGAGAGTTGAAGCTGAAAAGACATCACACATGTTTTACAGTTAGTGTTGGCAATGGATTTAAAAAAAATCGCAATATACTGGTTTTTAATCTCAAAAGTAGAGCATTTACAGAAGATTTTTTCTGTCAAAAGTTGTGACTAGTTATCGATCTATTTATTCACGCGTAAGAGAACTATTTCAGCATATGTTTATTAAAACTCTAACAAAGAAGCGAACACAACAGATGCATTGAAAAAAAAATACACGAAAGAAGTGTGGGTGTGTGCATGTGTGTGTATAGAGAGGTTATGAGATTGTATTTATTTTTTTTCAACTGCCCTGCGATGAGCTGGCGACTCGTCCTGGGTGCACCCCGCCGTTCGCCCGTTGTCAGCTGGGATCGGCTCCAGCAGGACCGCGACCCGTAACCGGAATAAGCGGAGGACGATGAGATGAGATGAGATGAGATGAGATGAGATGAACCAAACGGTGTGAGGCTGGTTGCTTCATGTTAACCGACGCACCTCGCGTTAATGACACAACATTGAAAATCAACATTCAGCCTTGTGGCTACATTTATGTGGAGAACACTCGGCTCAGGAACGATTTTTTTTTTTTTTTTATGGGGGTGGGAGAAAATCTGACTGTGGAGGCAGCGAGAGTCACCAGCTGTATCTTGCAGCTGCGCTGTATCCTGTAAGTGCCGAGTTACAAAAGTCATTTTTCGGATATTTTACAAACAGAGGTAGGAAATGAAGAAAATGAAGAACAATGTAGAGGAGAGAAGACGGTGTTTTTCACCATGTCAATGTGTTTCCCTCTTTCCCTCAATCGGGTCTTTTCCCTGCATCTTAGCTCCTCCCAGCGAGGATTTTAAAGAGAGATGCAAAGAGACGACTCAAGGACGGAGGAGACTAAACTGCCAAATGAGAAATGCTTGATGTCATTTACTTACGTGCAGCATTTACACGTCAATGTCACTTGATTTAAGACTTTGGCGTAGGACACACCCGCGTTTCCTCGCCTCCTCTCTCCTTGTGTCTTCTGGGTGTGTTTAAGGGACTGTGGCAAAGGGGGGAATGATTTCATGGGAAGAGAGAGGAGGCGAGGAAGTATAATTTATAATGTAAAGCACTCAGAGTTGGGGGCTGCTGTGACGAAGGCGAGATTGCGTCTGCCAGTTTGTTCAGGGAAGGAGGCGGAGCTTTGTGCGTCACTGACCTATCACAGGGTGATATGGTCAAAGCAAGTATCTGGCTACCAAATGAGGATTGTCCAGATACTGAAACATAGTTAAAAGTACATGACCATCCCGGCTATGTATTTCAGGCAAGTACTTGGCTCAACCCTAACAATAAAAATGTAATACTGGGCTTGGATGACAACATCCTTTGTAGTTTTATTTAGATTCAAATTTCCAGTTGCTGTTTTATTGTCCTTCCTCATACGTGGTCATTTAGCGAGAACCTTCCCCCAAACAGCATTTCATAGGGTTCAGAAACTCTCTTTGTGCCATCATGTTCCATTTCAGAACGGCAGTAACGGAATAATTTTTCTTGATTATCACTATCATTCTCAGCCTCCCTCTTTAAACTGTGGGTTAGCTAGCTCATGCTAATTACATATATTTATACATACACATATATCAAATTATCCTGCGTGTGTTGCATAGTAACAAGAATAATGTAAGTTGTCACAGCTGCACAACTGCGCTTTGTGAGTGAACGGATA
>CAAKHG010016208.1:0-19768 GCA_901007715.1 Dactylopterus volitans | reverse complement strand
TTTTTTTTGTGTTGTGTGTTTTTTTTTTTTTTTTTTTTTTTTTTTTGGTTTTTTTTTTGTTTTTTTTTTTTTTTGTTTTTTGGGGGGGGGGGGGGGGGGGGGGGGGGGGGGGGGGGTGCTTTATACTTCTCAAATCACCTGCGGGTGTCGTCATGCAATCCACAGTGGCTTGTTTGTTGCGAGAGAGCGATTAAAGGACTATGACGCTAGGGGAAAATGATCAGCAGTGCTGGGTGTCATGACTGATTTTCGAGATCATATTTTTTAATTTAACTTTAAAAAAAAAACAAACTTTTTTAAATGTTCATAACCATGAACACTTCTAGCCACTTGACCCTTCACAAAAATGCTACAGATCCCTCCTTCACAGTGTGCACAAGCCATAGATATAGATAAAAGTCCTCAAGGGTATTGTGATAATAATACCCTCTCTTGTGCCCTTGGTTGTGGACGGCAGTCATGCGCACCACCACACAGTGAGCGATCTAGACAGCAATAACGAGTGTATCCAAAAAAATAAGGATTTGGAAAACTTCACATAAGGAATCACAAACGGCCATTTTGTGCTTTAAGAGGAAGCTACTCAGAGCACTCGGGCAGTCATATCTGGACTGAACGGGGCGAAAAAGTGCTTGTTAATGATGGCGGTTCGCACACTGCAGCATCAAATCCTCATGTTTTCCTGTCGGTTTAATTTTCTTTCCCCCCGCGACGTACAAAACACGGGAAGTTTATTTTTTCCCAGCTACACACCCACATGCGCACACATGCAGCTTGGCGGGCAAAAGGAAACTGATCCAAGAGGTGTGGACCAGGAAGATGCGCGTGCGGTTTGATCCGCCGCCGCCAGCGCTTTGATGTCTTTTGAATTCTTCACTTTTTTTTTTTTCATGTGAAAATAAAAATCACAAAGGGACCGCAGGTAGTCCTCCACAATTCGTTTGGTGCTTTTTTTTTGGGAACAAGGCTTAACATGTCTCCACATAAGCGGCAGTGACAGACAGCGAACGCACTCCCTCCCACTTAATCAACACGGTCAGTCCAGAAAGCCGGAGCACATGACGTCTCAGTTTTTGCTCCGCTGCTCTTTCGAATTCTTTTTTTTTTTTTTTTTTTTTGAGAATTGCGCTCCTCATCGCCGACCTGTCTAATCTTTCTTGCATCACATGCCCCGTTCACATGCCCCCTTTTTCTTTTCTTCTCACGATTACCCCGATGCCCCCACCCTCCCTTTCCATTCTTCCCCCAACACCATGAGAGCGGTGGGAGCTGGCTCTTTACCAGGTCGTCGCATTCCTCGCGCGTTTCCATCCAAGGCCTCCTCCCTTCACTCCCATGCGCTCGTGTATCATTTGGGTTACTTATGGCTTATCAGCACTCTCATGCGCCAGCGTTTTATCACGCCACATCAGGACATTTGGATGCTTTGGGTGCACGATTACTTACTTTGTGTATGCAGACGCTATGCAGGGCCACACTGTCCGCTGGCCAGTTTAAAGATGTTAACAGAAACAAGGCTCTCCAGTCATCTGCATTGTGCAGAATGTTTACAGACACAAACAGCACACTGCTTTCCTTGTCTAAGGTGCCAGTGACGATGCAGTGAGCTGCGCAGTAATGCTGGAGGTCCTCCACTCTCTAGCCAGCCAGTCAACTCCTCTTCACCATGGCGTCATCTTCCTCTTTAATGGAGCAGAGGAAAATGTCCTGCAGGTAAAATGATGACCAGGCATTTTACGCCCTGGATATTAACAGCACTTTGCATTGTCATTTCATCACGAAATACTTTCTTGCATTCTGTCTTGTTCAGTTATGCTTTCCCCACCATCCCTCTGACAGGCCAGCCATGGTTTCATTACTCAGCATCCGTGGGCCAAACAGGTGAGAGCCTTCATTAACCTGGAGGCTGCAGGTGTTGGCGGCAAGGAGGTCGTTTTCCAGACAGGTACATTACCACTTGATGTGTGTTTGAGGAAAGCGAGGCAGCCGTTCTGAGAACCAAAAATGATCCCGGCCCTTCCCCTTTCCGTTTTCCAACAGGTCCAGAGAACCCGTGGCTCGTGCAGGCCTACGTTCATGCAGCCAAACACCCCTTCGCATCTGTGGTCGGCCAAGAGGTCTTCCAGAGCGGCATCATCCCATCGGACACAGACTTCCGCATTTACAGGGACTTTGGTAACATCCCAGGTAAGAAGTACAGAGTGAAGCTTTTCTGTGAGCCACGAAATGATGATCTGAGGCGAATACAGAGATCCTTTAATTTTGTGTATATTCTCCAGTGCCCCCCTCCCATGTTTTATGTAATTCTATGCATGTGCATCTGGTTTTTGTTCTTTTTACAGGCATTGATCTGGCTTTCATTGAGAACGGCTTCATCTACCACACCAAGTATGACACCGCAGACAGAATCCTCACTGACTCAATACAAAGAGCGGGTACGCAAACAACACATGCATCCATAGTTAAAATGTGTTTTGTTAAGCTTTCGTGGCACACTTCCTGCAGAAAGCTCCAGAAGCTGCTTGTTGCTACTTCTGTCTGCCACGGTGAGGATGCAGCAGAGCACTGGTATGGTGAAAATAGACCACAGCACCATTAGTCTGTTGCAAACATATGCAGTTGCACCTGTGTTTTAGCCTCCAGCATCTAGTTTCTTTATATTGTTGGCCACCCTGATAATCTCATTTCCCTGGGATCTAAAAGATGCACACATACACACTTAAACATACTGTACACACCCGCCATTTAAAACGTTGTCCTCATATACCTCTTGCACCTGCGTTGCTGAATTTATTTATTCATTTTTTGCTTCGCTTAGCAGAGAATTCAGTCAGTCAGCACTAAAAAACCGGAGGCACCTTTCTTCCTAAGCAGCTAGCGAACATCTCTTCCTCTTATGTGCATAGCAACTCACAGTGAAAGGCATGAATTATTAGAGAGAGACAGGTTTCAGAGCCTCTCTCTCGACAAAGTATTTTTAGTCTGGAGAGAGAGGGCAGTTTGGTAAGGTGGAGAGCAGATGGATCGCAGGGAAGGTGACGGATGTAGACAGTCAGATAGCTGGTTTCTGCTTTTTGCCCGCCGTGCCTGACCACTGCTGGTTTGGTCGCAGCTCTACAACACCTGCAAGAGTAAAATGCAAGGCTAGCTTTTCTTTATTGTAAATTCACTTAAAAATGTAGGTTGTCTGTCTGTAGAGATGATATTATATCGAAATATTAACAAAGGATGGCGATACAGCAACGTTATAATAGTTACTATGAAATAAAATGACGACGTTTGTTGCTTTTTTTTTCTGGTTCTGGCATAGTTAAAGTCGCCGAGGAAAGAAGCGTCTTATCGCAAAACAGGTTTAAAACCAAAAAAGGTCTTTCTTGTGTACATCTGGGAGCATCAGAGAGGGCGAAGAATGTCCCCTGAACAATGGTTGCAGCAGAGTTTAGTACAATAGCGACCCCGATTCTCCTTACAACAAAGCTGTCTGTCTTTGGATGTTGTTGCTGCAAGAAAAAAAAAACTCATACCGAAGGACGTTTATCATGCGCAAGCATCGTTGCAACTGTGTTTAGCCCGCATAGCTGTTATTTCAGCCACTCCACACACACACACACACACACACACACACACACACACACACACACACACACACACACACACACAAAAATGTAAAAACAACTTTCAAGATTGCCAAGATTACAGTTCCTTGGTCGCATGGACTTGCTAAACCATTACACCAAAAACTCTCATACAGGTTGCGCGACAAACCTGCATTCACACAGATAGCCATCATGTCAAGTCGTAGCATAGGTGTAAAAGGAACCCACATCCCCAAAAAAAAAAAAAGTTGTGGTTAAATCATAAAGCAGAATTGTCCAGAGAAATGGTGAACAAGCAGAAGTGGTACTGTCAGTTGTTTACACGTTGACGCCACAGAGCCCTCCAGGCGGAAGAACAATGGAGCTTTGTCCTGCCTCTGTGTGTGTGTGTTGGCGTGTGTGTGTGTGTGTGTACGCACGCATGTGTGTGTGTGTGTGTGTGCGCGCGTGTGTGTGTGTATTGATATGCAGGCAGCAGTACTTAAAAGAAACTAAGCCTCAGGCCGCAGTAACCAGTGCATTGACCTTGTAGCGCTCCTTCACGCAGCCAAATTTCTCTGCTTCTACATTCAACACCATGATCGCAGCCAGTCTTCACTGAGAATCTGCTGCCTCAGACATATTCGTCTGCAGTTGTTGTACAGCTATGAGATGCATAAACCAGGCATAAAACCTAATTCTAACCAAAAGCTTAAAAACCAAGTCTTAAGCTGCTTTGCGTTTTTTTTTTTTTTTTTTTAGGGCCAGTCAAAAAGTTCCCACTAAGATAAGCTATAACTCAAATTGGCCCTCACAGACATGGCTGTACAAGTACTTGCGCACGTTGTTTGAAATATAACTATCAATAAATCATACCTGTAAAACAAAATGATGGTGGATATGAAATACAGCTGTGTATTCCTCTATTACAATTTTCTGTCACACACCATCATGAGTAGTTACTGTCTGTGTGAAAGAGTGTGTGTGGCAGTGTTTAGTGTTGTACAAAACGCGTGAGATCATCAGCAAGTATGCTTTATGGCCATAATTGGCTGTCATGCATCTTTATACTGTAAACTATTGGAATACATTTTGTTTGTTTGAAAAGAGAGATTGTGTGGCTTAGCACACAGTAGAAGTACTTCCAGTATGTGTGTATCTGTTTTACTGCAAAATGGTGCCAAAGGTCGTCTCCCTCCTGCATGTGCTGCGTCAGTGATGTAAAAGAAGATCTGTTTATGTCCTACTGTCAAGACAAAAACTCGCTTTCATACTCAGTCATGTCAATCATTTACTTCCTCTGGCTGGTGACTTGAAACGAAAACCACAGAAACAAATCCAAGATTTACAGCTAATGGTTTTAATGACGTATCTGTGCTTGTTTGAACTTCTATAAAACTTTTTTTTAATCTAATTTTGCTGTCCAACTTGACTAGATAATGTATTTCAATGTGGACTTCCTAGTTAATTCCAAAAAAAGAATATTGTCTATAAATAAATGTGGTCTCTTAAGCCAGTCCTGGTTATTAACAGCAACAAATGTAATAGAGCTCTAATAAACTCAATTCCTGCCTCTAGGCGACAACATCCTGGCTGTCCTGAAATACCTGGTAATGTCAGAGAAGCTGGCAGACTCCTCAGAGTATCGTCATGGCAACATGGTGTTTTTTGACCTGCTGGGGGTCGTGGTGGTGGCTTACCCGGCCCGTGTTGGCACCATCCTTAACTACATGGTGGCCACAGCCACATTCCTTTATCTGGCAAAGAAAGCCTCGCTGCCTGGGAATGGGGGTAAGTTACGACTTCCTGTGGTGGACGCATGTCACGTCACTTCCTGGATGTACAGGATGAGTGTGTTGCGTTTATTTTCCCTCTTTATGACTTATATAAATAGTTCCTTGCCAAATGTGATGCATACTGTATACGTAGAGAGAATGTCTTATCTTAATCAGCGTGGGAAAATTTCTACCATTGACGTCCATCTCTGTCTCAGGTGGCCGCTACGTGCGAGACTTGGCCTGCGCCACCGGCGTAGCAGTGCTGAGCTGGTTCGTCACCCTGCTGTCGGTGCTGATTGTCGCCCTGCTGGTCACGCTGCTGGGCCGATCCATGTTTTGGTACGACCACTTCTACGCCTCCATCTGCTTGTACGGAACCGCCGCCACCGGCAAGATGATCCTCGTCCATACACTGGCTAAGAACCTTTACTACGGGGTGAGTGATGATTTTGTAGCGTGTACACTTGGTTTTTATTCTGAACGGCAATTAACAGAGGGCACGTGTGTGTTCAGAATTGCAAACACAGTGTCGGGGGATGCAAAGAAACTCACTTCCTGTAACTGTCTGTCAAAGCCCATGATTTTTTTCCTCCAATCTTAAGAATCATTAGCTCGACATCAGTCTGCAGCCAGTAAGTTCCCACAACTAATGCTCCTTCCTGCAGTCACTGCAAGCCAGTTGGATTCGGATCGCACCTAAACAGGATTTTTGAGATGTAAATTCCCTGTTGAACTTCTCTTGAACTGTTCTTTCTGCCATATCCACCGAGTAGAAGGCAAGGTCCACTTGTGTATCATGTAGCAGGAACTGATTTTCAAATCGAAGCATTTTGTTTTTGTTTTCATTTCCTGACTTATTTTTGGATTCAGGCTCATGAGATTCGTCGGTGTTGTTTGCTTCCTCAGCAGAAAGCACCGTTCGCATCACCGTTTTGATGATGCTGCTTTTGACACAAAGCTGAATAGAGAGTCGAAGTGTGTATCCATAAGTCTCGGCCAAAGGTATTTGCAGTCGAAGCTGAAAGAATGTTGACCAGCTCGACCTAGATTAATATCTCAAACCATGCTTCTTGTGCCACGGAAAGTATTTTCTCTCAACAGAGTGTGGACTATGTTTAGTTTGATATGATTCAATGAGTGTCAGCCCCTCTCTCTTTACTTCTTCATTTTTTGCAAATAGGAGGTCACATTATTTCACTGAGCCAAACATCTCATGATGACTTGCTCAGTTTACGGGAGGATAAATTTCAGAGACAGGAGAGCAGAAAGTTCCTCTTTCTTCATGGCTGTAACAGAACAGCAACTCTTTGTGCGTGTGTGTGTGCGTGTGTGTGTGTGTGTGTGTGTGTGTGTGTGTGTGTATGTGTGTGTGTAAGAGATAAAACAGTAGAGGTGATAGTTGGTGGAGGGAGTATTTAAATTCGCAACACTTGATAACGTTTTAAACTGCCACTATTTTTACATCGTAATCTTCCATATAATATGCGCAACTATACCAAAAGACTGATTTATGTCAATGATTTATATCTATCTACTGCCAAATGGATCAATAAAATTGCGTGTGTGTGTGTGTTAGTGTTAGTGTTAGTGTTAGTGTTGGGGGTGGGGTTGGGGTTTGGGGTGGGATTTCACTGCGGCGAATGCCTCAGCGATGAACTGAAAATGATACTTTTAGTTTCAGCGGTATTGGAAAGTTTCTATTTTATGGAAATGATAACTAACTAGTAGCAATATCGTCCGTCAGTGGTTTCTGGGTTGTTCTAATGCACCCAAGTGCTGGAGACATAATGGTTTACATTATTTAGTGATATTTGGTATTGTCATTTTTTTATTTGTGATCTATAACAGTTGATAGAATATAATGATCAACATTAAAAAATTAGCTCTGATCTGCTCTTATAAGGAGACTATGAAACCTGTCATGCTTTGCTCAGTTTTCCTCCACTTGAATCTTTTTGAGCTTCACTTTGCTCGGTGATTCATGAATGCTGAGTATAAAAGTCATCTCTTGAAAGATGGCTGCCTCTTTTCATTCGCCGCACATCCCAGATTGAGGCGGGTACATACCAGCATGATTTATGTATCACAACTAGTCTGGAGATATTTGTGGTTGGATGTGCAAATTGCTGAAAACCACTTGCGGTTTGGGCTTAATTGAAGAGGCAGTCTATTTTTATCCGGCATACAAATGATTAGAAACTGTTTGAATATTGACAGCTGCTTTTTTTTCCCCGATTTCTTTATCATCCAGAGAGAAAGTTTTTTTAAGTATGACAAATCTATTCTGCTCTCTGTGCAGGGCGTCCGTCTGGTGGAGCTGGGCGACCTCTTCTTCGACGTGAGCTTGCTGCTGTGGTGCTGCAGCCTGGTGTGGTTGACCCAGCGGGGCCTGTGCTCAGCCTATGTGCCCATGCTAATGGTGGCCTTCCCCTTGGCCACCAGGCTGCTGCTAGCGAAGGAATTTAAGCACAGAGGTAAACATAGCTTAAATGTGAAATCTAAACCGGAGACCATGCCAAAGCATCAGGATGCTGGCTGTCTTAATGGAAGGGATGAAAGTATTCTTGGAAGTCTCTTTCCATTAGACCTACGTGAATATCTCCGAAAGCCATCTGCCGTTGGCCAATTCCAATAGTCCCCCTTCAGATACATTTACATTATTACTCATTACCATGACGGCAGTTGTACATTTCAGCGCGACACCAGAACAAGCGCCCCCAGTTCTGACCGAACTCCATCACTACATGTCTGATGCTGCCATGTTGATGTCACCGAGGTTACATTTGTCGCCTCGATTTTATTCATGCGTGAGTTTAAAGTGTGAGAAAGGAATTCTCGGAATAATTGTTGGGTTGTCAACTGTGGAGAGATGCCCCGGGAAAGAGTCAGTAAAGCGAGGCTTTAATCAGGTTTCCGCAGTTGCAGAACAGACGGGTAAAGTTGTTACATTTAACAGCGGTCGAGCGCTAACGGCACAGAGATTGGACTTAGCAAGCAGACTCCAGCATCAAAGCGACACCATATGACATCATATAACATGGGTTTACCATGCACACTCCAGCATCAAAGCGACACTATATGACATACCGCATCATCACCACAGGCGCATCAGAGCATACACTGATGAATCATGCAGCCTAAAGCAACAAAGACATCTAAGCTAACTTTGTTCTCTTTACGCCATCACGCAGTCCTCATCAGGCTTTCCCACCAAGTCAGTTTTAAAGTGTTGCAGTTTCTTGCAAAAGTCGAATGGGTCTTGAAATGAAATAATTTCCCTCCTTTGGGTGCAAAAACAATGAGCATATCGGTCACACCAGTTGTTTCAGCATATATTTCCTCTCTTCCCTCAGCTCATTCCTCCTTATTCTGCTAAGGTTACATATTGCTTGTGTGAAAATGGCGTTTTGCTGCACACCAGCATGGTCTGATTGGCTTGAAGATGGATTTTTCAGCCAGAAGACTCCAGCATGATGGTGTCATCACAGAATGTTTTTTTTTTTTTGAGGGCTGGGCAACAACAAGCTCTCTGTCTCTCCACAGGAGCGTCAGCGAAGTACAGCGTTCTCTATCTGTTGGGCCTGGCGCTGCCATATGTCCACTTCATGTTCCTAATTTGGGTCGTGTTTGAGATTTTCACACCCATCATGGGTCGCAGCGGCACAGAGATCCCCCCAGAGGTGGTCCTGGCCTCCCTGGTCACCCTGACAACCATTTTCCTCTCCTCCTTTTTCGTGAGTGTCCCACGCAGCAGAATCACATCGAAGTCACATTGGGTGTGCAATCCCTCCTCCAATAACACACTCTTGGTCTCATCTTTCTCAGCTTCATTTCATCTACTTGGTGAGGAGCACCAAGTGGATTTTGGCGGGTCTGGGCTCCATCTTCATCTTCATGTTCCTGCTGGTGTCCTGCAGCCTCTTCTTTCCTTACTCAGGCAGTCCAGAGAGCCCGCGGCCAAAGCGAGTCTTTCTGCAGGTTAATTTGCAAAATAAACGCAACACACAAACACACACGCACACATGCACACACGCAGTTGTTGCTTCCTAGGAGAACTGCATATTGGTCAATGACAATGGCTTTTCAATGGCTAATATCACAGGGCCAGTATATGCTATTTATATTGTTGGTTTTCTGACTAAATGGCTCAACAATTTAATAAACCTAGATATAACGCTGATTTTATTGTTTGCGCCGTGTCTGCAGTGCATTCATTCTGCCCCTCATTATCCATAATTCTAGTTTCAAAATTAAAAAGTTATCAACTAAATAAATGTCCTCAAGCGAGCAAAAGAAAAATGAAAAATTGTTTATGCACTTGACAGCAACAGCATTTATCAGCAGGTAGGAGCATCTTTTTGTTTCTAAGAGAGAAAACAAACATTTGTAAAAAAAAAAAATAAAGAAAAATGTGCAGAATTTCTTTGTCAGTTGACCTCATGAGTGCAGCCGCTGGCCGATGGAAAAAAAAAATGCCATTAATTGGTCTGCCATCAGCAATTTCTCATGCATTCATATATTTGTCCCCCACACTGGACCGGAGTTGTCTTACTTTTCACAAAGTAAAAATTCTACTCATTCATTTTCTTTCCATTTTGGATTTTGAGGACATTAGAGTAGTTGTATTTAAATTAAACTCAGTTATTTAACTGCAACTCCAGCTTATTTAAACATAGCATAGACTCGACACACAATGACATCCTGCATCTCTTCGCTCACGTCCACACGTTAGTGAGAGTTATTATGCAAAAGCTTTATAAGTAGTTGAAAGAGAGTGTGTATTTCAAATAATAAGTTAATTTTTTTTGAACATTTTCTGCTCTGTAGCACACGACGAGGACCTTCCACAACCTCCAGGGACAGGTGGAGAGTCGGGACTCGGGTCTCTGGATCAACAGTTTTGACTTCACTGGCATCCAGCACATCACGCCACACATCCCCGAGCTCAACGACAGCGTTCGCACCCGCTGCCGCGAAGACCGTCCCTTCTGCGGTTACCCGTGGTTCCTGCCCGTGAAGTTCCTCAGCAAGTCAGTCACGGCGTCGTGCTGCCGTAGCGCTCTTTGCGCAACAGTGTCTCCACCATGTGTGTGCAGTGTTAATGGAGGCCTCTGTGGTGTATTTGTAGAAAGAACTGGTACCTTCCTGCTCCAGAAGTGTCTCCCAGCTCCCCAGTGGAGTTCAGCCTGCTGTCCAGGGAGGAGACCAGCTGGGGAACGGTCAAGATGACTTTCAATGTCAAAGGTCAGGACAGGAGCACTCTATGTGGTCAAACTAACGTGGATTTCCTTTTGAGGAGTTGAAAAAAAAGATTAGACGAAATTTAAAAGAAAGGACCAGACCTGGTAGTGTTTTAACTAGGAATCTCACCCAGCTGTTACGCACACACACACGCATGCGCACACACACACACACAGAGTTTTCCAGACTTTTAAAAGGCTTGGAATTCACAGAATGTTTTTGGAAATGTTTTGCAGATAGATTGACTCATTTACTGCTAAGATATGGTCATAAAAGTCCCCAAACATCTCCATTATTACATTAATTATGTTCTTTATGTCGGTTTGCTAATTTAAAATTAGCGCTGTGTTGCCTGACAAGCTTGGCAGCAGGAATTATTTAAAGCATAGTGCACTGGAATAAGGGTGACATATGATTGCCATTATGCCCACAGTTTTCAATCTACATAAATAAAATAATTGAAAGAGGGTAAAATATTCTGGAAATGTTTTGGAGATTAATCCGTTAGTGGGTTTGTGAACCCTGGCGCATTCACCAGTGACTATCTGGCACCGTGACCGTTAGAGCGCAGCCAATATCACAGATTGAAGCTGTGCAGATGTGGATGCACGTGTGTGCGTGTGTTTGTGTGTACGTGTGTGTGTGTGTGTGTGCGCGTGTGTGTGCGTGCGCAAATGTCAACCTGTGTCTGGCTGTGCGGCGCAGGCCCCAGCCACATGTCGCTCTATCTGATGCCTCACAGAGGAGCCAGCCTCTCCACCTGGTCCTTCGGCGACGGGAAGCCTCAGTTTGACCTGAGCGGGGAATATTTTATCTTCTACTCCCACGGCCTCGACGCTCCCACGTGGACCTTCTGGTTTGAAATTCAGGTACCGTTCGACAGCTCAAGGGACTTCGCCTTTTTTGTCCTTATTAACATTTCATATCTGTTCCCTGTCTTGTGTGTTCTCCACCATGAATTATTGAAAGTGCTGTCCGTTTTTGTTATGTTGAGGTAGTCTATGAAAGCGTTGCGTCTCACTCTCTTCAGGTTTGGTTTCGGCAAAAATTATCGTGGAAAAAAAAAGTATTTTCAGCGTAAAATATAATCTGTATCTTTTAATATAATTATTTGTGGTCCGGCAGCTGTGCCTCCTTTTTATAATCCACCCTATGATTTGTGTGAAAACTTCAGTCACTAGGAGATTAAACCCTGCCACAGCACTCTTAAAGGCCCATTTATGCTCAGCGTTAAATATGCATACGCATATGGACGGAGCCTTCTGTCTTTCGCGCGTATTTCAGTACGTTTTGAGAGAGCTTGCAGATAACGTAGGCAAACTGAGCAGCACGACCGGAAATCGCGGGGGCAGCGTTGTGCAGCATAGCTCTCGTGCAACCAACGGAATGAACAAGGAAGAACGGCCTAAAGGCGGGAATTTTTGCAGAGAGGCTGCGGGGAACGCGTACGGAATCATAAACACTTCTACGAGTACGGTCTCAACCTGCGCTTCTTGTAGTGTCATGAGATAACTCTTGCTGTGATTTGGCGCTATATTAATGAAAAAATGACTTGGCTGTGACGTTATTGGAAATGAATTAGGTGTTCAAAGGCAACTCTGAACTGTGCACTGCCCCCTAGTGGATGTATCACTTAACCACCATGCCGGCTTAGAGCAGGCTTAGGGGGTAAGAGGGTAGTGACCTTTGGCAGTGTTTGCAACAGACGTGCCTCCCTACGTGCGTAAAGTGGGCCTCAACTCATGCAGAGTCTTAAGCCAGAAATATCATTTTGAGGGCCGACAGAATCTGCTTCTCCAGTCTGTCCTTATGAAGATGACGTATCGTCGTGCCTGCGCCAGCATATTCATGGTCCTCCTTTTTTTGTTTACCAGCCTCCAAGGGACCCGGACCCTTCAGGCCCCGAGGGAATAATCTCTGTCGCCATCTCGTCGCACTATTTCTTCGGGGAGGACCAGCGGACTGCTCAGCTGGAGGAAATCCTGCCCAGGTTTCCCTCCTGGGCTTTTCCCTCGTCTTGGGTCAGCACCTACGACATGTACCGATACTGAGACACACACACACACACATGCACACGCGAGGCCGAGGAAAGCCGAGAGCCGCGGGGCTCCTGAGACCGACGCAAGAGATTTTCAAGGAACAATCCAGAGCTGCTGCCTTTTCCACACTGACACAAACATGCACAAACACACACACAGACCCATCCACACACACACACACGCGCACACACACACACGCTCGCTCCCAGCCTGCCTGAGAGACCCCCGTCACTGTGTCAGTAGGCGTAGTAGCTAACCGAGCTGGAAGTCACGCTGAGACACGGCAGAGGTAAGCTGACCGGCTTACAGACTGACCAGCTCACCGGCACCGGCTGCTACCAGCCTCCCGCTCCTCCCAGGTTAGTGAAGAGAAGCTGGGGGTTAAGGGGAGGGAGCTTTTTTTTTTTCTTGTTTTTGTTTATTTTGTTTTTTTTGTACTCAATCTGTCGTGCCTTTGCTTTACTCACACCATCTCACTCCCCTCGCCGCTCTCCCGTGTCGCTCCTCCCCTCTCATGCCAACACATTTCCCCCCCGCCCTCGCCGAGTGGAAAACAGGAGAGTGGCTACCTCCCCTTCCTCTCACATCGACTGTAAACCACTCGGGCCAGACGAGATTAAATAAAAGAAATTAATAAATAACGCCACCGCTATCTGCATCTGAGGAATACCGATAGATCTGGTCGCGAGTTGGGGACAAAAGCCGTTTTTTGTTGGACCCCCCCCCCTCCTCTGACGTTTAACTGGAACCTTTCACGCGTTGAAAGTCATATTTTTGTGAGCAGGCTCATGTTGTATTCCGAGCAAATGCAAAGTAATCAGTTATGTGTGAAACTGCTCATCGTCGCTCATAACTAGGACCTGTGATTTATAAGTCAAGCATCCACCTCAGTCATCAGCACCTGACATTTAGGTGCAATAGTGTGTCGGCATAAGTAAAAAACGCCAGGGTGTTCCTCTTTTTTTTTAATTAATCATCCCCCTTAAAATGTCAAAATTGTGCCGCAGAGGGCAACATTAAGTACTTTTCTGAGTCCTTTGACCTGACGTGTTCAGGCAAAACTCACGAGGGGTACAACCGAGTCCCGGAGTTCTGACGCCGACTTTGTGATAAACCGCCGCGCTCGTGAATGCCATCATCCGTGTTTTTTTTCCGGCATTTTCCATTTCACAAGTAATTGGTCATCGACTTCTGCTGTCACGTGACGGTGCCTGTTTTCGAAGCTGACTTCTGGGCGGTGCTGTCAGCTGTCACCAGCAGCGTCGATCGCCGCCTTTCACCAATGGAGGAAAACGGTCCAGTCATACAGAGATAGACACCCATCGGCCATAACATTATGACCACCTGCCTAACATTGTGTAGTTCCCACTTTTGCTGCCAAAACAGCCCTGACTCATCGCGGCCTGGACTCCACCAGACCTCTAAAGGTGTGCTGTGGTAATCTGGCGCTGAGACGTCAGCAGCAGATCCTTTAAGGTCCTGCAAGCTACGAGGTGGAGCCTCCACGGGTCGGACTTGTTCAACACATCCCACAGATGCTGGATTGGATTGCGATCTGGGGAATTTGGAGGTCGAGTCAACACCTTGAGCTGACTGTTGTGTTCCTCAGACCATTCCTGAACCATTTTAGCTTCTGTGGCAGGGAGCATGATGCTGCTGAAAGAGGCCACTGCCATCAGGGAATTCCGTTTCCATGGAAGGGTGGACATGGTCTTCCATAATGCTTTTTTAGGTGGCACGTGACAAAGTTGCATCCACACAAATGGCAGGACTGGAGGTTTCCCAGCAGAACATTGCCCAAAGCGTCACACTGCCTCCGCCGGCTCGCCTTCTTCCCATAGTGCATCCCGGTGCCGTGTGTGATTTCCTCTATTGCTCCGTGGTCGGGTTCTGATGCTCACGTGTCCATTGTTGGTGCTCTCAGCAGTGGACAGGGGTCAACATGGGAACCCTGACTGGTCTGCAGCTACGCAGCCACATAGGCAACAAACTCTTAATACACTGTGTATTCTGACAGCCAGCATTGACTTTTTTCAGCCCTTAAGCTACAGTAGCTGGTCTGTTGGATCGGACCACATCAGTGAGTCTGGGCCGCCCATGACCCGGTTGCCGGTTCACTGGTTTTCCTTTTTTTGTGACCACTTCTGATAGGCCCTGACCACTGCGGCTGACCCAGCCGTCCAACCTTGACAATTCGGCCCTTGTCAGAGTCACTCGAATCCTTCCGCTTGCCCATTTTTCCTGCTTCTAACGCATCAACCTGGCAGACAAAATGCCCACTTGCTGCCCAATAGATGCCACCCAGTGACAGGTGCCATGGTAACCAGACAATCGGCGTTCTCGCCTCACCTGACGGTGGTCATAATGTTATGGCTGATTGCTGCACATCGCGGCGAGTTAATCGGAGTCGAACTGGAACCATAAAATGAAATGTGCGTCACTGCATTTGAATTCAGGTAAATGTTTAACAAAAAGTATCAATTAGCAAAATAGAAAAAAAATGACTGAAAATACTTAGAGTATTTTATCTAACTAAATGCTTTCCCTTTTTTATATCCAATTTCTAAGACATTTCCAATCTAATTTGATACTAAATGTGTTGGAGTGGGATTCTAGTAACTGCTGAACATGCAAGTGTGTAATATTGATCCACAGGCAGGCGTCCATTGTAACATGGAGAAAAAAACATCTTCCAGCAGTTAATTTACAAACTAACATTTACTTGGATTTAAGTTGGTCTTTTCTTCGTAGTAAATTCCCGTTGTGCTCATCAATATCACCATAGTAACGTCAATGTTTTTTTTTTTTTTTTTTTTTTGAAAATAACAATATCATATAACGAGCTTGAAAGTTTACATCCAGATCATCTTCAGCTGTTAGCATAAATGACCTGTGCTCCAGTGGGAGGAGGCCAGCGAGTTAGCCGCCCCCGCTAATGATGTTGTTGTAAACCTGCGTCCTCTCCTCCTCACCGCTCATTCCCTGTCACCTAAGAATGTAGAATAACGAATTGTTGCCGCCGCCGCCGTCTGCTCCTCGAGCTCACCGTCCCCCGTTCCGCGCTGCTTGCCGCCGATCTGCGGCAAGCAGTCTGGTTACCATGACTCGTCAAACACAGTCGACATATATATTAGGGTGACCAAACGACCTGTTTTCCCAGGACATGTCAAGCTTTCATGTTCTGTCCTGGGCGTCCCTCATGTCTCGGTGTCCCTCATGTCTCGGTGGTTTGAGTCGCGCCCGCGCCGACGCCGGAGCCGCTGTCAATGCTGTTTTAGCCCGCCGTTCTCTAGTGTTGTGGGGTCTATACAGGTGGGAGTAACCACGGAGCAGTGAAGGCGTCCCCAGTCGTAATCCAGTGCTTTTGATTTGGAAGAAGGCCGGCGTGCAAACGAAAAGACAGAGCTAAGGAGACGGCAGAAACCGTTGCGACTTATCTCACTGAAACACTGGCAAAAAAAAGCAGTTGGTCTGAAAGGTGGACAGTGCTGACAGGAGGACGCTTCCTCGCTGCGGGACACGGTGGCTGCCGTCGCTCCCAGGCGCCGAGGGGACGCTCCGGATGGAAAAGCCGCTCATGCCGATCAAGAAGTTATGTTTTTTTAGAGCTGAGTGAGTCGTGCCCGCGTCCCGCACCTGCATCCAGCAAATGGAAAAGCAGCTGGAAGAGATGATTGAACAGCATCCACAGCGCTCCTCTGGTCCCTTAAAGTGACGGCGAGGGGCTGCTGGCGGAAAATGGCGAAGGTGGACCTGGCAGGCCGCGAGGAGTTCGCTGGCCTGCGGGCGCACCAGACGTGGACCGAACACTTTGAGGAGGCCAAAAGCCTGGCGGGCTGCTCGGAACTACTGAGGACTGCACAGTTTAGCTCGGTGGTGGCGTGGGGGGGCGGCGGTTCTCACTGATGCGGAGCCAGTGGGCGAAGCAGAGGAAGCTGCTCTCTGCTGAGTCATTGAGAGGGATTCCGCGCACTCGCAAAGACTTTCATGCTTATTTGTCGGAAAAACCGCTGGCAAAGATCGGCCTCGCGGCAAAATACCAGGAGGATGAGGACGACGAAACGGGATGAAGAGCAAAACGAGGATGAAGGAGAGCGAAAGCTGCAGATGTGCTTTTGCTCGTCGAAGTAACGTCCTTTTTTTTTTTTTTAACATCGTAACATTAAAAAGTTTGCGAGAGCTGCTTTGTTAAAGCTGCATTTGCTAATCTAGCAATGGTATCATTGAGAATATTCATTTTTTTAATTTATTTGTCCAGTAAGACTTGAAAAGAGAGCTACTATTCTCTCTCTTTTGTAATACAGAAGAGACATTTCTTTGATTATTTCAAGAGATTTTAAAGTTATTCTTGCACCATTGAAACTCAGACAGATTATTTTTGGCATAACAAAACATGTTTAATAACCTGAGAATCTGAATTTGTGTCTTTGGTTATAGATACTAAAGAACACTTTTCTGTCCATACAGAGGAGGCATCCTTTGAATATATTGAAAGTATAAGGCATCTTTTGAGTAAACCCCGAGTAGTGTCCTGGTTTTCGGTAATCAAAATATGGTCACCCTAATATATATATATATATATATATATATATATATATATATATAATGTTTTTAAACTGTTAGCATATGCAGGCTAACTGCTGCGAGAGAGATTAACCTCGGCGGGTTGGGAAGCGCGACCGTGCTGGTCTGGGGGCTTCAGCGCGTCTCCGTGCTGCTGATTTAGTGGCGACTGTAGATTTATCGTGAGGAGACCTGCTTCCACGGCGCCCGATTGGTCGGCGACGCGCGTGCAGCAGAGAGACCAGGATGAGCGCCCCCGTGTGGCCTGCAGTCTCGACACATTCATGAAATGTGGTTGGGAGATTATTTGAGCGGTTGAGCGAGACCTGGCCCTCGCGCCCGCCTTCGCGACCCACGTCCGTCCGGCTTCGGCCCGGCGAGACGGAGGAAGCGCCCACATGACGGGAGGCCTTAAACGTCTTAGCTTCCAAAGACACAAAAATGCTCGCCGCCGCGTGGTCGCAGAACATGTCCGTGGTCTTAAAACGCTTTTCAAGTGCCGCTCTGAACAGTATTATTATTATTTAATGACAGCGAGTCGTGGTGTCCGTGGGAAAGTTGGAAGCTCGCGTCCGCCGCAGACCACCAGCGGCGCTTCGGGGATTCAAAAATTGCGTCTCCCGCGCAAAACCCCCAAGGGGGGGTCAAGATCTCGAGGTTGGTAATGGTTCAAGTAGCAGAGCTTCCGTCAGAGTGGGAGGTGGCGTTTCTTCTTCTTCTTCTTCTTCTTCCTCTCCGTTGTCTCCTCTTCCTTCTTGTTCTTCTTCATGGCCGATAATCAGACACGAAATCCGAACGCCTGCGCGTTTCTGGGATGTCAACGGAAAAAAAAACAAAAACGTAATATCTAATTTCTTCTACCTTTGCACCCGAGTGCAAAGAACTGACATTACAGCTTAAAGTCATAACCTGTAGCAATCCGGGCGGGCCGGCGCCGGTCCGCCCAATCCAGTAGTACCACTTTGCACCTCCAGGGGCGGCGGTGGGTCGGCGCGTCGCCACGTCCACGTATCTCGCTCGCTGGGTCGCTCCAAAGCTCCTCCCTCTCGGCGACTGATGGGACATAACTGACCGGTCGATGGAGCGCCTCGCCTTACTGCTCATGCTCGACAAGTTAGCGGGTTCGGGGTTTTTTTTTTTGGGAATATGTCGCCCCCTGCTGGTTCATTAAGTCTGAAGCAGGCGCTAGCTGGTTGAGACGACCCCACGCGTCGTTCCCTCCAAAGCCAGCGCGGCTCAAGTAACCTCGCCACCAAAACGCACGTCAGAAGGCGCATCCGGATCGGAGTCGTCGGAAATGTCTCGAGAGCAGAAGCGCTAGCGTGAAATTTTAAAGGATTATTTATCAAATATTTACAGCCGGTCATAAAATGACAATTGAGATTTCTGTTGGAAGACTGAATGAAAACAATATTGAGGTTTTCCCGGAGTGGGCCGACTCGCTTGCTCTTAACCCCCCCGAAGACGACTAGGGCTTCTCCCGTCTTTGTGCATTTCAGGTGATGGCGGGAAATTGCTCCCCTGTTTGGTTTTGTCGCTTCCTGAACGATAACGACATGTTTGACGACGATGCCGCGGCGCGTTCGGCGCCGGGACCGAGCGGGGAGATGTTTTAATACAAAAAGCTGTGAAATGGCTCATCCTTGACACTGTTGGCGCTCCCGCCGTGCTTTCACCGAGTGCTGCTACCGAGTTTAACGTAGTGAATTTAAATGGTTAATTTTTTTTTTTTTTTTTTGCGACAGAGTCTAATGTATAAATGTCGGCCTCTCGGGGTCGAGGCCCCCCGAGAGGCCGACCGACCGCTGCATCGTTTTTTTCGTTGTTTGGTGTCGACTCACACTATCGGGGGACCCGCTTCACCTCCGGCGCAGTTAACAGTCAACAAGGAACCAACAAGACTTCCACCGTCCACACGCACACACACACACACAGACGCACACAGACACACACACACGTTCTCATATCAGCCTGAGATATTAACAGTGAAACAGAAATATCCTGGGAAACGTCTTAATGCTCGTCGTTGAAGGTTGGTTGTTGGGTTTGTTTTTTGGATGTTATATTTCTTAACGGTTCTGTTCTTGTTACCTGACCTGTGTTCTGCGTCAGACGTCCTTCACCCATGACTGTTTTTGTTGTTCGAAAAGATACATTTAGATTTGTTTTTAAATGACTGATCATTTTGTCCTTTTTTTTTTTGTTTTGCAGTTGATTTTGACACTTTAAAAAAAACTCCTTTGAACTGCTGCATTGCTAATTGTTTTTTAATGCATATTTGTTCTTTGTTTAGAATTAATCAATTGGTTTGACTGTTGCAATCGGGATCTTTGGGACTGATCGGGTTGACAGGGTGTTCGTCTGTCGAATGGATGGGATGATTTTACATTATGCAAAAAGCTTGAATGATATGAAATCTTTCAACAATTAAAATGCTTATTACATTAATATTTTTGGGGGCGGGTTGTACTGTCTTTTTTGAAACTTTTAATTTCACATGGATCGGATCGTACTTCTGACATGCTAGTAAATTAAAAAAAAAAAAAAAAAAAAAAAGATTTTGACCCCCAAT
>CAAKHG010016203.1:0-22551 GCA_901007715.1 Dactylopterus volitans | reverse complement strand
AGACAGCCCCAAACAACCTGGACTACACACTGACCACACCATCAACTGTGTGTGTGTGTGTGTGTGTGTGTTTTCACCAGCACTCAATGCTTTTCTTTAATCAGGGGAAGAAGCAGACTTGTGTGAGCGAACCTCTGTCACACAAGGGCAGCTGTGGCAAACAAATTTAGATGTAATCTTGCAAACATTGACCCTGCAAGAACCCCAGTCTTGGCAGAATCCAGCCTGTGAGTAAAACCTCATACATATTATATGTGAGACGGTGTCAATTTACATAAACGGGATGGACAAAAAAAAAAAACTAGAAATACCTCCAGAAACACGCTGATTAGGAAATACATTCAGACCACTGGGTTTACCTGAGTATAATGCGACGGCCCTGCAGTGGGAGGCGTTCGGTATAATGTTTTTGACCATTCCATTCACATGAATTCATCGCCAGCTCAGAACTTAATGTGACAAAGCACCCTTGGGTGTCAGAAAACTGCAAATAATTGTGGCTGGAAACAAAGCACAACAAAGCCATACAAATTTTCCAAAGGCTACATACCTGTAACGGCCAACAGGACCAAATATTCAGTGTGACTTGCTTTCAAACAATTACCTCAAACTTTTTTCTCATATGGATTCAGTGAATCCATACATGTCACGTGCTTTCATATGCTGTGTGATGATGTCAATAAATGTTTTACAGTATCCGTAAAAATGATGAATCTCCTGATGGAAAACCTCAATACTTGTAGCAATATTATACCCACTGAATCAATGAAAATAGGACTACATAAAACCTGACATATTTGGTTTAATTATGTCTGACAAATTCAACATTTGATCGGACTGATCATTTGGCTAATGAGCACGCTGCTTGTGGTATCTCTGTGCAGCAGATATTATAATATTCTGTTTTCCACAGGAGCACCAATGCCAACATTTTACCAGAACACGAAGCCCGTGAGGTTCCTGTCAGACAGTGGGCATGCTGAGGTGAATGAGCAGCACCCTCCTCGACGTTAAGCTTGTATCAAACTGGTAATTTTTTTTTTTTTACAGGTAACTTGTTGCATGTTATAGTCGTTTACCGAGCTGGACCCGCAACCCGACGTGGCATGTTTATGTTGAAATAGTCGCAGAAATTCGTCGATATTTGAAACAAAAACAAAACTGCTTCATTACAGAAGGTGTTTTGAACAACAAACACCAAACAACGAAATACACAAAATAGTTGGCAGACATTCAGGAACGTCCCGCTGCAGCCGCAACACTTAACGAATGAAGTGGGACGCTCCTGTTACCGGTCATTTCTCGGTATTCTCTCACCGTCAACACCGGAGCGTGACGCCGGCGGGCCGGTCGCGCCGGGAGCGGATCCACTTCCGGGTTAGGGGCGGGGTCACCCTGATCTCATTGGGAATTTAAAGCTGAATCCACATAAACGCCCGGTAAGTACAAGTCTGAAAAAAAAGAATATTCTGTCATGTTTTCCGAGAAACTTAAAAGATATTTTTTTGAAAGAAGAATAGCATGAGACACGAAGAAAATTTAAAAGAAGCTCAGTTACATCAGTGACTTCGGTTGTTTTTAATATGCAGGTTTAATATGATGTCATAAAGAGTCTTATAGTATGACGTCACAAAGCGCCATGGGTAGGAGTAACCTTTGTTTTGGAGCTTTAAGTGATACTTGATCGTGTGAAGACACGCAGCAGGGTTTATCACCCTCAGATTTTCAGACTCTGAAAATTATCAAAAGATTTGCCTTACATTTCTCAAAAACCTTTTTTTCCCCCCTTCTCGGGGAGTCCCAGAAAACCTCTATGAAATGAACTGCATTTCTTGATTTGCAAATTTCTTTATTTTCGAAACAAGTATATTTTTCATTTTCTGCATTAAAACACGTGTGAATGCAATTTAATCTGAATTTATGGATTCATATCAAAGACGACAGACTGCGGACCTATTCCTCTTTTAATGGAATTCCATTTCATTTGAAAATACCAGATTTGAATACCGAAATAGTAAATAGTGGCATTGATGTAAAGGATGTGTCACTTTATCAAGAGATTGCTGATGTTTTTGTCTATTTTGATTTTTCATGTAAAAATACATGTTTCGAGTAAGTCCTGGCATCAAAGCATGTAAACTCTTCATGGTTCTTTCATACATCATGAGTACTTTCATACAGACAGACACATACCTACCGCATTGCAATATCCTGGCAGTGCAGGTGATGTTGTGATCGAACATAGTGAGTGTTGTGACATTATGTCACAATATTGTGACATTGTGACCTCCGATACTTTTCATCCCAGCTATAATATCATCTGATGCCAGAGACGTCCACCGCCATCCGTCCTTGTGATGACCAGTTGATCAAGGGTCACTGGCTCCAATTGGGGTGTGAACGTCATATGTGTAGCCTTTGGAGGATTTGTACGTCTTTGTTGTGTGGAGAATCATTCCAGCCACATGGTGAGTTTTATTTGCAGTTTTCTGACACCCAAGGGTGCTTTGTCACATTAAGTTCTGATAGCTCGAACCGGGTCACATAGCTGCCGATGTGTGGCTCTGACCTGGGCTGGGGCACATTCAGCAAAGTTGCCAAATGCATGAGGATGGCCAACCGGAGGACAGTGCCATTACACTGAGGGGTCTAAATACAAGGTAGGATGTTCATACCTAGCGCAGTAGTTCGCATGTGAAACCTCATTAAATACATCACTACAACCTGAAGTTTACATAAAATCTGTTGCTCATGTATGTTCAGAGTGCAGACAAATGCAACGTTGTTCGGTGGAATCAAGTTTTCCCTGACAAGGGACACAGTTGTCTGGAATTTGAACATCTGGATAAAAGTATTCTTGATTTCATGAGAGGAAGAAATTTAACACCTCTCTATCTGAAGATTAGACTGATTGACCATCAGATATGTTCTACAGTACCTTGCTTTAATAAACCTTTTTAAAAATGGGCAGAGATGTTGTTCTTGGAAGTAACTGAATGTCTGACTTTAAGCTCACCAGCGCACTTGACCACTTGGAGGCTGTTAGTAATATGCATGCAGACCTCAAGCTGGAAAATGTGATGTTGGTCAACCATCTTCGAGAGCCCTCAAGAGTCAAACTAATTGACTGTGGCCTGACTCGTGTTGTTTCATGTGGCCGGGCAGGCTAACACATTCAGAGTCGTCAGTACTGGTGACTGACTGAAACCTCATTTGATCTCCAGGTGGTGTACTGGTATTTGAAAATGTTGCTCTGCAGAGAATATTTGCATGGTCAACTTATTTTTTCCCCATAGTTCCATAACTAGCAGTGAATTTGCTAAAACCCAATGAACATCCACTGAGTGTCGAATACTCAGATGAGGTTCATAGTGGAGACCCAGGGTCAGCCTCCAGAAAACCCTCTCCACTCTGAATGCGAGGCTCAGTGTTTTTCCCAGAGATGGTGCAGCTCCAATGCCGCCAGTGTCTGGAAACTCAAGGTAGACACCACTCTGACTGAGCAAGACACCTTTCTTTGTGTGTTTGTCCAGTAGATAAGAGTATGGAAAGGACTGACTCTTACTTTTTCTCTCTCACATGTCTGTCATTTGGTTCATCAAAGCTAACAACAATAATGTCTTTTCAGAGCCCACAGCAATAATTACTGAAGGCTTAAGACACGTTTCCATTCAAGTTCCGATCACACTTAAACACCTAACTGAAAATGATTTATGCATATTGTGTTTACATGTGTTTCGTTATCCTGCAGTGTAAAGTCCTGTTCTAAGATGATGAACACATGTCAGAGAAAGAACCTGACATGTGACAGTGGGAAAACGGTGTCTGCTGCTTTGACGCAGGACTGAAGCAGAACCTTCCTCCTTCTGCTGGTGAGAAGGGCAGCATGGAGCACTGCACCAAGCCACACCCCTGCACCAGTGTCCAATCTGTGGACTCCATCCAGTCAGGATAAAAGAGAAAGCGCAGCAAAGAGGTGGCCAAAAGGGTCTAAATTGGACATGTGGAGTCTCTGCACAGGTAGATTCACCTGCATCAGCCTGGTCATTATAAGTCGGTTCGAAAAGGATATTTTAAGAATCTAACAGTGAGACATTTTCATGTATTAATCTCCTAAATATCATTTTTCAGGCGGAGTTATCCGTCCACCTCCAGGAGCAGCCAGATCTCCTCTCTCTTGCTTCAAGCTAGAGCTGCTGTGAGGAACCGCCCAACCCTATGAAATCATCTAAAGGCATGAAGAGATCGATGACTAATAGGCGGAGATGTTGGAGAAAAAAGGTCCTTGTCACTGCAACAGGTCAGATGGGGACAGCAGGAGGCTTCGCAGAGGCCACGGCCCATCCACCTCCAGCAGGCAGCCAGGACACCACGACTTTACCGTAGGCCAGAACGGGTTTCAGAGCGGTGGTTGGAGGATGCGGAGGCAGACACAGACAGGGGAAGTGACTCAAGCAAAGCAGCCGTTCATGCAAGCTATGATGGCATCAACTCTGAGCATTCTCTCCTACGGCCAGTTTATATTGAAAAGTATTGCCAGGTCAGGTGCTGATTAGTCAGGGGAGAATAGACAATACCTAACCTTGACTGGTGCAGAGAGTTCTGCTACAGTGGCATCTGCCTGCCTGTCTGGCTGCCGTATTCGGGCGCGGTGACCTGCAATAGAATGATTTGGCGTCAGCGCACAGCTGCAAAGAGATGCTTTACAGGGGAAACGGTGATTTATCTATCACCCACCACCACGATACGAACTCATCCAAACGGATAAAAGAGAGATGACTGGCGTGGGGGACATGTGGGGCTCAGAGGAACCAGCTCTCGCCACTGCAACAGGTCAGATAATGACAGCAAGGTTAAAAAAGACTGTCCCACTCCATCAGCCGCAAGCGGCAGCAATGAGCATCGCAGAGAAAAGCTCTGGCAGTTTCTCCGTGGGCAGTTCACGAGCTATGGAGCAGTGTCCCATAATCCGATGGATCTCTGGCTTCTCCTTGAGCAAGAACCTGAACTGGTGACTGTTTCTGTCTCTGTGTAAAGAAAACTGAATCAAACTGCACCTTTTTTTAATTCTTGTTTCTCACATCCCTCTGTAACAAACTGGTTGAGAGTTTTTTGCTTCGGTTTCCCCGAACCAATCTTTACTTTTGACTAGTTAGTTATTTGTTGATTTACCTCTCCTGAAGTCAAGTGCGGACAGATCAGGACCCATGCCTGCAAAATACAGCAAACAAGGTCAGTCACAAAAAGCATGAAAAGTCAGTAAATGCAGATTTTCCGTGCCGGTATCTTGGAACTGAAGAGAATTCCCCGGAGGTGATTTGCTGTGTGGTGCATCAACTTGTTATGACGTCGTCAGCGTAACAGGATCTTACTTCCGCCACACAGATACAGATTCCACCATCTGCTCGTCATAAAATCAAAAGGTAAAGTATTATTAGCAATGATCTCATCAAACTCGGGCGCGGTAAGGCAAAAGTAAACTATATGCACTTACCAGTCGTTATCTTGAGATCCAGTTCCAGTTTTCGCAACAAACAAACAATCTGGTTCCTGGTTTTAACTTTGCTCGCAGTGTAGAAGAATTTGATATTAAAAATTGAAAAAACAAACGAAATCGCTAGAAAAGTGAGGAACTGAAAAATTATTATGTGCAGCGAAGTACCTCGGCGGCCATGCGCACCAGCACCTTGAATTCAACAGCATTATACATAAAATACATATATACAGTAATATTGCTGAGATATTTGGAAAAAAAGTTTTGAATCTTTTTCAGTATCGTGCAGCCCTGTCAAAGGCATTAAGATAAACTGTTATGAATAGGATTGGCCCACAACACTGAGTGATCAGTATTGATGAGACCCGTATCACACTCATTTTCTATGTGCAGCGCGTACTAAATGGATGTGGTTGTTTAAATCTAAATTGTTTCATGCCTCAACAAATGTGATGTTTATGATATCAAAAGTAATGGAAAATGCTGAGTAGACAGAGGAAAGCTTCAGGAGACAAAAGACGTCTTAAGAGTAGAAATATTCAAGTGTTGATGCCCACCAATGGAAATTGGAAATGTACATCACATTTGTTTCATCGTTATGATGTCTTCCTCAAAATATGACCCCACCTGCGGAAGATGTTGTACACAAGGAGCAGATCACATGGTCCTGGTATTCACTGACTCGTTCAAATTTAGACTTGCATACTCTTTTATATTCACCAGTGGCTGCATATGACTGATTCTCAAAACGTATCTACCGACACCTGCCTGCCTCGGAGGCTGGAGGTGCCAATGCCCAGGACAGTTTCACACTTCACACAATATGCTGCATTCAGTAGTTTATAACCTTTATGGACAGAATTTCTAGGCGCAGCCGCGGGGTGGAGGGTGTCGAGTTTGGTGAGCAGAGGATCTCATCGCTGCTTTTTGCGGATGTGGTCCTTCTAGCCTCATGGAGCCGAGACCTCCAGCTCTTGCTGGGGCGATTCGCAGCAGAGTGTGAAGCGGCTGGGATGCGAATCAGCACCTCCAAGTCCGAGGCCATGGTCCTCAGTCGGAAAAGGGTAGATTGCCTTCTCCGGGTTGGAGAGGAGGTCCTGCCTCAAGTGGAGGAGTTCAAGTATCTCGGGATCTTGTTCACGAGCGAGGGACGGATGGAGCGGGAGGTCGACAGGCGGATCGGAACCGATCTGTCGTGGTGAAGAAAGAGCTGAGCCGAAAGGCAAAGCTCTCGATTTACCGGTCGATCTACGTTCCGACCCTCACCTATGGTCATGAGCTTTGGGTAATGACTGAAAGGATGAGATCGCGAATACAAGCGGCCGAAATGAGTTTTCTCCGCAGGGTGGCCGGGCTCAGCCTTAGAGATAGGGTGAGGAGCTCGGACATCCGGGAGGCGCTCAAAGTAGAGCCGCTGCTGCTCCACGTCGAGAGGAGCCAGCTGAGGTGGCTCGGGCATCTGGTCAGGATGCCTTCTGGACGCCTCCCGTTAGAGGTGTTCCAGACATGTCCCACTGGGAGGAGACCTCGTGGCCGACCCAGGACCAGGTGGAGGGATTATATCTCTCGCCTGGCCTGGGAACGCCTGGGGATCCCTCCAGCCGAGCTGGTGGAAGTGGCTGGGGAGAGGGCTGTCTGGGCTTCCCTCCTGAAGCTGCTGCCCCCGCGACCCGGACCCGGATAAGCGGAAGACGACGAGAACGAGAACAGTAGTTTATAGTTATCAACCCTCACTGGGCTGGTGGGTGAGAACAAGCGACATAAGGGATATCGCTCAAGGGTCATCACAGTCATAGCCTGTATTTGGCAATAACCAAACATAAATGTGGTGTTTTGAACTTCCTTTTCATGGTGACAGATCTTTTAATAGCCATTTAAGATGTTAATTTATCTGCTGGTTGTTTAATCTCAGAGAATAACAAAAAAAGCAATCAAACGAACAGCTGTAGTACAGAAGCTACGTGACTTGACTCTCTGGACTTATTGAGAAATGGAGCAGGAAGTTCAGCGAGATAGCATCTCTGCGCCCTTTGAACAAATATCATCAAGTCTCTTATTACATCATCTTCCAAAATAGGATTTTAGTCAGCACATAGAGCCGAACCAAGAAGTCAGGTGGAGTCAATTGTATCTGGATAGCGCCAAATCACAACAAAAGTTATATCATGACACTTTCCAAGAGCAGGTCGAGACCGTACTCTTTAAAATTCCCCTATCAGCGAGCGCTTGGTGACGGCGGCAAGGAAAAACTCCCCTTTAACGGGCAGAAACCTCAAGCAGAGCCTGGCTCGGGATGGGCGGGGCCACCTGCCTTGATCGGTTGGGTTACCGGAGAAGAGAAACATAAGGAAAAGCAATGAGCACATTCTGACACGCTGCCAACATAAACGACCGATGGCTCATCACGTGGTGAGGAATATCGGTCTGTTATTACGGCGAGAGTGTGACTCGTGTGGATTATGGGCCGCCCACGTCAAACGATTCGCAAAGAACAAAACAACAGAAACGAGCCGTTACTGCCGTTTGTGAGGTTCTGCCGGTTCTTTTGTTGAAACAGCTCCAGGGATCCTGGTCACAGGCAGAGAAAACACCCGAGTAACCCGGGTATCGTGTTGGACTTCACCACACCCCATATCTGGTTCACTCACTGACGTCATCCTCCAAGACGTCTTAACGGGACTCGGTGACGTCACGCGGCCACGGACACAGCGCCTCAACGACACCAGGCAGTGCACAGATCTCATGCAGAGGACGTCACACACACTCGTGCACACAGCGACCCAACGGTGTTAAACGCTGTCACGCTTTGACCATTTAGAACACCCGAACATGAACAGTTACCTCACACTGTTCTTTCGTTCAGTGACATGTTTGTCATGCCCCTCCTAAAAAAAAAAAAAAAAAAAAAAAAGACTGTTTCAGTTTCTGTTGCGTCGCGCGCATCTGCGCTCCGTCCTGTTGCGCTGGCGGATTCGTCCCCTTAAGTTTCGTTTCTCCGGGCGACGCGTCCGCGCGGGTGCGCCCGCTTTCCGCACCGCGTCCGCGCGCCGCGGCGACGTATCGCGGGAGGGGAAGGCGACGCCGCCCCCGTGGACGCCCGAGACGCTTATATCGCCTCGCAGCTGGCAGGGTTTAACTTCGGATGCGGGCGCCTCGCCATCATTCGCGGTTGCACGTTTAAACATGGTGAACATGAATTTCAGTCAGCGCTGCGAGATTGGGCTCGAGTTCTATGAGTTCTTGAAGGAGACAGAACGAGCGTCCATCACAGACCGAATCCAGCTGCGGGACATCTACAACAGTGAATTCCGAGCGAGGTGAGTTCACGATCGGCCCAGCTGAGGCCGCCCGGATGTTTGCGCGTGAGCGTGCGGGACGTGAGGTGACCGCCGGTGGTTCGTTTACTCCAGGAACGACGGGACCAGAGATCCAAACTTCGGCTCGGTGCTCTACGCCCTCAAAAGGTCCAACAAAGTAACAAGAAGAAGAGATAACATCCGCTTCAACGTCACCGTGAGATACTTCCTCATTTTATCTGCAGCTTTCAGGCTTTTTTTTTTTTTTTCATGAGTCAGCTCAAGTTAATGCAAACGATTTAGGAGCGTTTAAGTTTGGTAGTAATGCTAAATTATCGGGCATCTTTAACTTCAGCTGTTTTGCAGCGACAAGCTCTGTCAAGGAAGGCACGTGACAACTCTGCATCATATTCAGAATGAGCCACTTATCATTTAGTTACATAAGTTCATAAATAACTCGTGAAATTATGATGTTATATATATGCTGTTGGGATCGTAATATATTACAGCACAATTACATAACACACTTGCCTTCTCACTTGACTTTGAGTCACTCTTCCAGCTGCGGTCACCCGTCTGTTAATCATCGGGAAATCCAAAAGTCATCTTCTCTTATTTTCAGAGTCATTATTTGAGTCAGTTTATGGGACTTCTTGCAGCCGACGCAAAGCAGGTGAACCCATTCTAGTGCTGCCGTGAATAAGATGAAGCCCACCGTGAAGTATTTGAGCAATTTCAAGGTTAAGGCCGTCTATCGCACACGTGTGAGTGACCTCACCATAGCGCGGCACGGGCTGTGTCTACAAAACGAGCCGATGCAACAGTGTGGTTTTCTGTTATTAGACGGTACCAGCTGCAAGAATTCACCTGGATTTAGCGCGTTTTCTAGTTACTGCCATCAAATCGTATACATACATGAAAGTAGATCAGACCTTAAGATAAAACACAACAGCAAAGCCTCCAGGTAGGTGAGTGCAGACTGGACACTTGTTCCCTGCTGCCAGTCTACATCATAACAGAGGAAACCCAGAAGCTCGATCACGGGACCTTACATGCCAGGATAAAACAGAATACAAGTGACCCTGTGCACAGGTCACGGCTCTTTATGTGGACCAGTGGCACACACCCAGGAGTCGCCGGCCTCCGCCGGCTCAGAACGGAGCAGCCAGTCCAGGTCCAGGAGTGCAAGCCACCACTCCAGATGACGCTGACACAGGAGTTCGAGCCAGGAGGAAGCTGGCCAGTCTCCTGATGAAGAAACTCAAAAAAGACAGGCAAGAGGGTCAAATATCACGTGTCTTCTCTGTCAGTGACTAATTTTATGTCTGCACAGCAAACACTCTAATTTTTCTAGGCAACCCAAGTTTGTTTTTTTCCCCCCGTTGAAATGGACAAGAAAGAAAGACAAGTTGTGCAAATAGTCACATTCAAAAGACACAGGTACCCTCTGACGTTAAGTGAAATAACTCAGTTTAGATTCTTCACCTGATGTGACAAAGTGGCGAACAAGGTATAACATTTTTAAAGTTCAAGTTCCTTTGGTTATAAAGCGGCTTTATAATCTATATATCATACAAACATACTGTATAATCTACCCTTAGAGCCTTCATTTGTTCAGGAACGCAGCATGGCTAGCAGGCTAACAATAGCTGCCAAGAGGGAAGGAAAATTCAAAATAACAGCTCCTCTTTGTCCAGCCTTTTACTCCTGGACATAATTGAGCTCAATATGAGATTTTGACGTTTTTCTTACTCTCCACAAATTCGGCTCCAGACAAATAGCCTTCCTCTCGTCCCAGTCTGACCCTAATTTCAGATCGCCCCAATAGCTTTTTTTTTGCTTTGTTTTTTTTTTTTTTTTATATTCATCTAAAATGATCAGCTCTCGGAATCCCAGTAAGATCTAAATGAAAACTTCTAAATGAGCTTCAGCATATCAGAAATCTGTCTCAGTGATCAAATCCACTTCTTAAAAAAACACACACAGTGGAAGAAAAGCAACACAACAGGATACTCTTGTCTGTTACTCGCACAACGGATGGGATACTTTGCCTGAGATTTAGGTTCTTATTTTATTGTCACCAAAGAGATGTCTATTGTGAGCCACTAATTTGTTTCCCTTTGGATGTCCTCAAACTCGCAAAATAAGACTGCATCTTATCAAACACTGGCCGTTAACCTCTGGCACCAGGGGACCGTATTGCTCAAGCTGGGAGCGTAATCAGTCTAATAATCACCACCATTACTGGTTGGCTCCTCAGCTCTGCCAAAGATTGTGTCTAATAGGTTTCGAGCAACGTGCTGAACCTTTGATTTCTCACGGTTTCGCACGGCAGCATGGCAACCTCTGCCATCAATGTGTAAATGAGGCAATTGCGACGTATAGTGCCTTGAGAGCTGTGAAGGTAGAAAGGTCGTTATATCAATGCCGCCCATTTACTGGCTTGTTGTTCATCGCAGCCCGTCACTGTAGCACATCCCTCCCCTTGATACTGATCCCTCAAACTCGCACTAGGATTCAATATTCTGCCATTTTTATGCCTCCAGGACTCATTTCATCTCTGATAAACATGGTATCAGCGTTACCTCCGAGCATCAGTTTCAGGATGGAAAACTGTGCCTGGAAGTGGGCAACACAGAGGAGGTATTTGCTCTACTAAAATGCAGCATTCTCTCTGGATTGTTTTGCTGACACACATCAAACCATTTATTTATGTTTTTAAACAGTATGTGGTAAATTTGAGTGTGACAAACACTGGAGCTGAAACCATTCATTTCACATACTACACCCCGCTGCACTGGCTCAGATACTTCTGTCTGAGTGATGAGCACAAAGTGACCAGGACAAACCCGCTCACACTCAAACCAGGTCATGCAAATATCCAATACACTTTTCAATTATTTGACTATGCCTCATTTTGCACCACTGCTCAATGCCATAAACCGCTACGAGTTAACATTATTATATGTGTGTTTCAGGCGATGCATACAACATCCAGGTTCACTTCCTCTGCACTTTGGTCGGATTCTACCCAGCTACGTTGGCCTTTGAATTTAATTTGGACCTGCAAACCTCCACTCCATTCCACATCGTGCGCTTCATTGAAGCCCACTGTATGACCTCCTTAGGCATGGAGCTGGCGCCTATAGCTCCCTACAAGCCTTCCTCCATTCCTGCCTATATCCCTGAACCTAAATGCAAGATTGTGGATGGGCAGCGCCCCGAAGGGTATCAAAGTTCAGCCACTGAATGTAAAGTTGCACTTTGTGATACGAAGGCTGTCTCATCGTAATGCATCCAACCTTTCCCTTTCTGTCTCTCATTACCAGAATGTCAGTGATGAAGCTAAAAAATGAAGTTGAGCTAAAACACTATCGGATACCAAGTTATCTGAACAACCTCATCCAGTCCCTGAAGGAGCGCATACCCTTCTCTGATAAAAGGTACGTCCTTGTTCAAGTCCCTTCCAGCAAAAAGTCAATAAGTGGAGATGACGTGGGAGTAATATTATTGTGATAGTATGAAAGACAGATTGGTGTTTAGACCACTTTATTGTGGCATAGGCAAAGAAAGAAAAAAAACCAAACAAGTTAATTAGAGCAGAAGGTGTGGAGGTTGGTGGTGGTGGAGGAGAGCCAGTGCATGGAGGTGGGACCTCATGGAAGAGTCGCTACCAAAGTACATCGCATCAGGGCTGCTGCAGCAGACAGCTGCCTTTATAATCACCTCCAGCTCCCGTGGGGAACACAGCAGCTACAGATGTATAGGCCTGCTCAACATACCTCAAGTTCTACATGGCTTGTCTGTCTATTTGCTCGATGCGCAGCTCCAGACATCAAAAACTAGCTATAACTGAAAAGCAGCGCAACCTTTGTGAAAGTGTAGCAGTGCCCGTGTGGTTTGTTTTTACCCTTGTTTATACAATGTTATGGGTCAATATGGATCAAATTAAACATAGCTGAAAATGAATAGGAACATACAGTAAATGAACAGCACGAGTGCAGCGAGGCCTTATTTTTGTAATATTGTGAATACAAATGCTCTAAGCTGTCCCACTTCCCCGAGTTTCCTGCTTAAAATCTCCTTGGAAAACTCTTCAGAAAACACGGCTGGTTCACAACACAGATGGACACGGTGTAAACAAAGCCGCCATGATCTGCTGAAGTGATGCATCACGTCCGTGACCCGTGTGCTTTAAGGGTCACTGGGAACATCTGGAAGAATGGGAGCTTATTAAAGGAGATAGGTTGTATAGCGCAGTTTTCTGGCGTGGTGACGGGGAGGACACGAGCTGAATCATCTTAGATCTGAAAGTGAACAGCAGCGATGCACCTGTAGTTAAAGGTCAGCACATGTGACTGATTTACTCAAAGATAGCAGACTGAATTATGATTGGATGTGGGAGTGGAAGTGACAGACTAGGATGAGGAAGGCCCTTCGGGTTAAAGTTTCCTGCTGCCCAGCTTGTGTTCTACATGATTTCTTTTGTCATCTTCTGATCCCCCCCCCCCCCAAAAGCACCCTGTTGGAAAGTCCCTTGAGTTTGAAGAACTACTCTGAGAAGTTCCAGCTGCTGCTGCATCTGGAGGAGCATCAGATGCAGATGGATATCAAAAGATACAACATCCCCAACCAAGACAAGGAATATGCCTGCATGACAAGAGATCGGCTCAGCAAGAAACTTCTCATTTTGGAGGTTAATATGTGTGACGCTCATTAATTCTTCACATAACCAGTCATAATGGCAATGATATGATTGTATTGATATAAACTTAATTTGATAATTGAGAAAAAGCCATCATGCTTTTCACTACAATTCACCACCAGTGACATCATTTTAATAATCATCAGACATTTGAACAAATAAAATGCTTTTGGTATATTCTGAATAGCATAATGAGCTACATCCTCTTCATTTTACAAGATGTGCTGCAGTTTGATGAGAAGGGATCACAGGATGGACAAAACGATAACCAAAGTCTGATGTCTTTAGACCTGTCACTGGCATAAAAAAAACGTCTTGTGCATTTTGCTTTGTCTGTCAGTTACCCGGCGTGTCTGAGAACCGCCCATCTGTGCTACGGGGGGATCAGCTGCTGGTGCGGCCCCAAGATGAGACGGGGGTGAAGTACTGCGGCTATGTCCACAGCGTCGAGCTGGACAAGGTCAAACTGGGCTTTGGCTCCGAGTAAGCTCAAGACGATTCAGTAAATATTGGCGTGATTAACCACGTGACTGGTCGCTGGTGCTGTCAGATATTCGCAAGGATTTCTGTGATTTTGTTTGCAGGTTGCTGGATCGTTTTTTGGACGGTATGAAGTTCAGTGTGGAGTTCACCGTCAACCGAGTGCCTCTGCGTGTTCAGCACAGAGCAGCGGAGCTGGCGTCGATGTGCAGACTGGGAAAGGTTTTGTTCCCTACTGCACCCATCTCCTGCTCTCAGGAAGATGAACCTCCACAACTCAGGTTAGGCGCACGAATACTAACCCACCAACACCTGATCAAACATTGAACCCTGGTTGAAATGACCGTGCAGGAGTCCTGGGTATTTATCGGTTCCATCTCTGATGGGCAGCGACGGACACATGATACCTGGGTGCTAAATTTCTTCCTTTTTCTTGACATGAGCGCATAACAAGGCAGACATTATTCACACTCTTAACATGCTTTGGAGTGATTTTTTTCTTTGTTGCCTCTGTGTTGTCCAAGACGCACCACGAAAAAACAGCTAGGTGAGCGAGAAAAATGCAAATAACCGATAACTCTCACTGCCTCATTATCACCTCTCTTATTTGGTTTGTGTTCATTCAAAAAGGCAAAACCTTGGTGCATTGTCTCGAGACATATAGGATGAAGTAGGGCGTTCTAAAGGGGTTTGCCATAATACTTCTGCAAGATAATCAGGATACATTGTTGCTTTAATAGCTCTTGCAAGCCTCACAGCATACATGCTGACTCTTTCTATTTGTGACTCCGCTCTGACATCAAGCCTGTCCTCTTCTAGGCTGTTTGACTATCAGCTGGAGAGCAACCCAGAGCAGTATGAGGCTGTGTGTCACATCGTCGCTGGCTCATCCAAACCTGCTCCTTACCTGGTTTTTGGCCCACCTGGCACAGGTACGGCAAGGAGCAGCACACGGCTTTGTCCTTTTGTATGACCCAACTGCCCACGGAGCAGAAATTCAGTAATTCTGCCGCAATTCTGATGGTTCACAACCTGCTCAGGCAAAACTGTGACTCTGGTGGAGGCCATCAAGCAGATCGAGAAGACCCAGGCGTGCTGCCACATCCTGGCCTGCGCTCCCTCGAACAGCGCCGCCGATCTGCTCTGCACTAAGATTCTAGCACACGTGGACCACCATAAGGTGTACCGCATGTACGCCAGCAGCAGGGACCCAAAATGTGTACCGGATCACCTGAAGGTCAGTGCTGGGCGCTCCCGTTTTTCAAGCAGTTTCAGATGTGGGGCATCCATGATCCACTCTGTTTCCAATCAGATGACTTGGATGCAGCTCGCAAATGAAGCGGAGACATTTTACTTGCCGTCCTCACAGCTGCACTTTGACACTTGAATGCTTGAATATTTTTCTAGCCTCACTCAGCTTCGTGTGTGCGGATGTTGTGGTGCCTCCACAGGGATGCTCTAACCTGCTAGGGGAGTGTTATGAATTTCCTGCTAAAGAGGAGCTGATGGAGTATAGGATCGTGGTTACCACCCTAATAACAGCAGGAAGGTAGTGGCTGCCTCTCACCGTGCTAACTTGCATGACTCTTGCGTCTTGCAATTTGTCACTTTGTCCTGTTGGTACCATCTCAGCAGTCAGCTCCACAGATTCATTATTGTGTGAGTGAGCTTGCCGTTTCTGTGCACTGTGGTTCCTGCAGACTGGTCTCAGGAAACATCCCCACAGGGCATTTCACTCATGTGTTTGTGGATGAGGCCGGACACGCTGTGGAGACAGAATGTATAACTCCACTGGCAGGTAAAAAAAAAAAAAAAACCCAAAACATAACGCAATGTTTTCTTTGATGCTATTCAGCTTGCTCTACATGTTGTTCAATTTGTATATGCTGCTGTTTGTGGGACAAAGGGCTGCTCGAAGCAGAGACTGGTCAGGTTGTCCTTGCTGGAGACCCCAAGCAGCTTGGAGCAATTCTCAGATCCCCTTTTGCACTGAAATACGGCATGGGTACGCACACACACTCACACACTCACACTCACATCCTATTTGTGGCCCGATTGCAGTGTGGACAAATGACCGAACATAATTTTGCAGCTCAGGTCTAGTCCCGTCACACGTGGCTCTGCTCAGTGAGCGTTGCTATCTGACTTGCGCCTGGAGCTTAAAACGACGTCTGATTGCAGGAGTGTCTTTCTTGGAGCGGATGATGAACGATTTCCCCATGTACCAGAAGCACGAGGGCACGTTCAACAACTGCTATGTCACCAAACTGCTGCGTAATTACAGGTGTGCGGTAAAGATGCCCGCCTCTTAACGCCTTCTCCAAATCAAGCTACCGTCTATAATTTTATGTCTGCTGGCGCCTGTCAGGTCCCATCCTGCCATTTTGAAGATTCCCAATGAGCTCTTCTACGATGGAGAGCTCCAGACCTGTGCTGATGAAATATTACGCAACTCCTACTGCCGATGGGAACACCTCCCAAAACCGGTAATGAAACTGATCACGTAAAAATCAAAGCATGGAAAGGATTTTCAATACACTTCTAGATTTGAGTGTACCGGCATTTAAAACATGACGAAACCATTGCAAGATTCAGATTACTAAAACTTATGCCATGTGCTGTTTCCTTCCTTTTTGATAAAGGATTTTATATTGAAAATTTTGATCAATGTGGTGATTTTATCTGATAAACAAAAAAAAAAGGTAAAGTAAAAAACATTATGCATTCTGTTTGGCACAAAAAAATTGGGACTTATTTTTATGTCTTATTTAGGGTGACAAGTGACAGTAGAGTAGCCAATGATCACATACTTCAACACACAAGAAACCGGTGTTACCAAAGCTCAACGACCAGCATGTAGATGAATCTGTGTATGCATGTGTGTCGATCTACACCAGCCAATCACAATTAGTGGCCAGCCAGATGCACCCAGCATGAGCCAATTGCCAGTTTGACCTCATCTCAAGTGTACGGATAAGATATACTCGGATCCTTTGATGACTGTGATATTTTTCTGAGGCCAGATGAATTCTATTTCACATCTTCCATTAAAACTAATGACATTTTCCCAATGGGGTTATTGAAAAGATAGGAAAAGGAGATAGGTGGGACTGTGTGAACGCACCCTTAAAATTTTAATTCTTGATTTAGTGTTCTGAGCTGTCTGCATACATCTGATACTTTTATGTACGAACACGCACCTAACGCATCTCTCAGGGCTTCCCAGTGATCTTCCACGGGGTGACAGGTGTTGATGAGCGTGAGGCCAGCAGCCCTTCCTACTTCAACCGAAGCGAGGTGGAGGTGCTCATGCAATATGTGAAGAAACTGCTGGAGACGCATGGCAAGAAGGGCCTCGCCACCATCGCCCCCGGAGACATAGGCATCATCGCCCCCTACAGGAAACAAGTAAGAATGAACTTCCATTCACCACACTGGATGTAATTTGTTGAGTAGAATATTCGAGTCCATGGTTACAAAGCAGTACAAGCCAATGTATTCACATTAAGATCTAAAGCTTTCCTCCTGGTGTCACGTAGGTGCAGAAAATCCGTAGGGCCCTGGAAAAAATTGAGAAAGACCTCAACTTAAAGAACATCAAAACCCTCAAGGTAAGGTCTCTCATGCCTTAGCGGTGTGAAACTTGGCAGTAAAAGCCATGTCCTGATTTGATGTACTTTTGTTTGTCAGGTTGGTTCAGTGGAGGAATTCCAAGGTCAGGAGCGGAGAGTGATAATGGTTTCTACCGTCCGGAGCAGCCCCGATTACGCAGACATAGACAAACACTTCAACCTGGGCTTTGTCAAAAACGAGAAGGTATACGCTGCAAAAGGCATATGCATAAACTGCATGCAATCGCTAAATGTCACTCTTTACACTGCGTTTGCCTTGTTCCAGAGGTTCAACGTGGCTGTGACGCGAGCCAAAGCCCTGCTGGTTGTGGTGGGAAACCCCAGAGTGTTGAAAGTGGACCCCGTCTGGAACCGGTGCGCATTGCATTTTGACCTGTGGTTTCATGGCACACAGTGAAATGAACATTTTTAATCTGAAGAACATGGTTAATCTAGCATCCTTCTCTGGTCATTCACCTCCCCCACTTGTCTGCAGATTCGTCCAGTACTGCAGCGACGAAGGCGGCTACACTGGATACACACACACAGAGGAAGAGGAGGATGTGGTGATCAGACTGTCTGCTCTCTACATCCAGATTGAGACTCAAGGTGACGGCTCAATGTTAATCATCTTTACCCCTTCCCACGTACCTTTTTGGAGAGACATTTAAACACGTGCTCCCTCGTTCTTGGTTGTTCTCTCCTCAGTGGAGACCGCAGAGAGTGCTGTTCAGCAGTACCTGGACCCTGAGTGGAGGAACGACCTGTGAGGGAACGCTCTGGTCCTGAGCACTTGCAGCGCGACAACGCTGCGATTGGGGCACATTTATTACCACATGCTGAACTCAAATCAGAGATTTATAATTAGGTATCAATGTTTGTACTCAAATTCTGCTCAGCTTTTAATGGAGACATCAACGTCAGCTTTTGAATTTAAACAATTTTATATTCTTTAATATTATGTATCAGTATGATAATTGTTACCAAATACAAAATGATCCATGTTAAAATAGTTTGGGGTTTTCTGATACAGACCGTTACTTATACAGGAAAAGTAAGACAATCGCAAGGGATGCTGGGAGAAAAAGGTAAAATAAAGGCAAAACCAAACTAGTTAAAAATACTTGGTACTTCAAAAATTCTTTAATAGCATGTTTGTCTCATGTCTTCAATACATCCCATTCCTGTTTCTTAAGCATCAGCACAATCAACATTTTCTCTTGGACTCGGATTTTGGACAGAACAGACACTGAGGTACGTCCAGGAATTAGCTGAGGCCCAATATTTGAAGAAAAAAAAAAGAAAAGTAATGCTCTGGATATTGCAACATCACCACAGTTGTAGCCTGTGATGGTAGTTAAGGACGAATGTAGGGGCCATCATACAAGCTTGACCACTGTTTTCAGAGGTCTTCCATGGCCGGACCAGTTGTGAAATATGTACTGCATCCCTGCATCCCTTCACTTCACCACAACAGCAGAGCAGTCTTGTCTTATGGCATCAATTAAAATCATACCAACTTCAGGCCAGTAAGGAGATTAGTGGTTTGATGATTTCTTCACCTGTAGTTAATAAAACACATCTTGAGATTGCTTTTGTTTAAACCTTGAGTTGGCCCTCAGACTTTCCTCCCAAATCTGCTGCGATTTCTTGTTTTCCTGTCAACAAAGCCTTTATTACATCAAGACATCAAACCTTCACTTTAGATGCCACCGAATGCACCTTTTTTTATATACAACTGGTTCCTCAACACTGTTCGGACTCAATGATCTTAAAAGGCTACTCGAAACGAAAATTCTTTACTGGCAATGCACTCATATCCTTGTTTTTATAAGAGCTGCTGCTGTTCTGTCAACAACAGAATAATAATAAAAAAACAACTCAGTTTTAAATAGCCACAATGGCTTAGGCTGTGAGCCAGATTGAGGAGGTGGCACATTGGTAATGACAACATCTGCGTCGTCGATCAAGCTGTCAGCTCGCCGTTTTCTGAAGCATGATGTGTAGATGCGTTATCTGGCAACACGGCTGTACCCAGTGCGCGCGCATTATATGCTGAATCGGTAAATCCAGCACGCGGCGACGCACCATGACTGTGTGTTGGACCTAAATTTACAGTCTAGCAGTCAGACAGCAGGCGAGGCTTGTTTGGGGGAAGATGTTGGCGAGGGTCTGGGCACAGGCATGTCTGTCAGAGCCAATGTTGAGTGTGACTGGGAGCATTGTGTCCATGACAATAGACCGACTGTACCCGGTGCCAGTTCCAGCTATCGCCATGGAAGAGACAGAGCAAGGTTCGGTCCGGGACCCCTCTTCGCAGTCGCTGCTGCTTAGGTTTGCGTGGTTTTGAGTGGATTAATGTAGTGTAAACAGGCTCTAAAATAGGTCCTTTATGTCTGAGGAGAAAGCTGACTGGCTCTGTTGACTAATCACTTGCTGAAAAGGGACTTTCGGGGTGTAAAATTATGAAGATAGACATGAAGGATTGTGAGTGAAGCTGATGTGCAAAAAGGAGAATGGGTGGTGTGTGCAGTTTAAAAGGAAAAGCAGGGGAAAGTTCGGTTTTATCAACACAACTTGCAGCTGTGAGAGCAGAAAAGATGGGAGGGAAACGGTGTGTGTGTGTGTGTGAGTTACAACACCTATCTCTGTAAACAGTCAGAGCACAGAGGCAGATGATGATATATTTGTAAAGTGTATGCACATATAAATACAAACATACATTCATACATTTAGGAGGAAGGCGCTGGTCCTTCACACTGACAGGCTGGTGTGCCTATGGAGGAAAACAAAAGCAGAAACCTGACAGTGTGTGAGTAGCAGAGGAAATAGTTTTTTTTTTGTTTTTTTTTTAAAGGCTGATTTGTTTTGCTTATAAACAGGTGTGTCAGTCTTTCATATCCGCCTGTGGCATATCTGCATCTGTGAAGAAAGCATAGTCCACGGAAGCCATTGATTTAAGGTTTCTCTAAGTTTGCTCTGCCTGCAGGGACAATTCTCCCTCATGTGCTGCTTGGCCTTTTTTTTTTTTTTTTGGCAAACAAGCCCCGCCCCCTTCACAGTAGCTGGCAGCCACCCCTCTTCTTGCGCTTGCGGACCTGCAGCGCCGCTCTGGTGGCCATCTCAAACACCTCCCGCACTCCGTCCTTGGTCTTGGCGGAGCACTCCAGGTAGCCAAAGGCACTGATGCGGTTGGCCATGTCTCTGCCTTCATCAGACTTCACCGGCTCCTGGAAGTTTGATTTTCACAAATGGGATAAAAGTCACGCCACGGCTGGTAACATACTCAACGGGAAATTTTGGCATTATTTGCAACCGTAAACACACACCTGCTTCATCTTGGCCAGTTCCCTGCGTGTGTGCTCATCATTCCTTAGGTCCTTCTTGTTCCCCACGAGAATGATTGGGACGTTGGGACAGAAGTGTTTCACTTCAGGTGTCCATTTCTCAGGAATGTTCTCTGCAGGAATGAAAACAATTCCCGTGATAAAAACCTGCCAAGTCACAGCACAGCAAATTCCAGAGTTTTTCCCTACAAGGAAAGCTAGCGGACCCCTCGCCTTTTCCCTCCAGACCCACTGATGGACACATGGTTGAGTCTAAGCCAAAATCAGCCGTGCTTTCTCCAGAGGGAGATGCCACGATGTATGCAGAGAGGAAATAGCATCCGCGACATTGCCCATATAAGCACAGTGGGAGAGCTCCCCAGGGATGAAGTCTTACTGAACAACACACACTTCAAGACGAACCAGATGATGAGACATCCTGTGTGTGCGCCTTTAGAGGAAGCTGTCATGATCTTTAAGCGTATACAACAACAGGTTTAGGTTAAACAGTCAGTCTACAGCAGGCGAATACTGAACGCTACAGACGATGAGTTCCATCAACAGTAAACTGATTTTGACTGTATTTTACTACCAGTTTATTTATTCAAATGGCAGAAGCTTGGTAACGAACCAGTGCAGGAAAAGCCACGTGCACCGTTTGTCCGGATGGCAGAAGCAGGGTCAAGTGCTAATAATTGTACAAAAGGCAAAATGTCTTTCAATAAACATTAAAGTTTTATGAAGAGGGTGCATGGGAGAGGAAAAAAAAGCAACTAATGAGAAACACCTATGGCAATGATCTTTTCCAAGGCAACCAGCTTCGCCTTGAAAAGTGTTAGCTGTAGAATTTAAAGGTGTGGTGGGTGAAAATAAAATTCTCCACCTGTGAGCCTGCAATATCAATAATTTATATTTACATCAATTTTAATCAGGTTTACACAAGTCAATGTGACTGAGATAGCGAGCGCCTACTTGTGAAGTCTGAGAGTTTGGCTTTTTAATGTGCACAGCAGTTTAGCTTCAGTGTTAAAATGGTCTCGCTGAGCAAGTGCATCCAGCCTTACCTAAACTGTCGGGGCTATCTATGGAGAAGCACATGAGGATAACATCTGTGTCGGGGTAGGAGAGAGGCCTCAATCTGTCATAGTCTTCCTGACCTGCAGTATCCCACAGTGCCAGTTCCACCTGTGAAGGAAGGGTAAAAGGAGGACAACACGTGAGTCGGCCGCCCCATTGAAATGAAGGGGGAGTCAAGCATCACTGATAGCAGGAGGAGAGGTTAAAGGCAAAGAGAACAACGACAGGATAATGGGGGAGATATGTACAGTTAAAAAAAAAAAAAAAAAGTAAATCCATTCTAAGCTTATAAAGCATCTCCTAAAAGGAAGAGCTGGCTAACATAAGCCGTTCTTAGGTTGTTAATCAAACTGCACTCCCAGAACCTGACCAGCTCCAGATAAAAGCCCTACAAAAATCAACCAACCTGACTGAACAATGAAGGAATGCCACACATGGTGGGATCCCACCGTTATTCCACGCATTTAGCATGTGGCTCTTGTTTGACAAAAGTCTCTTCAGAATGACTGGTCTCTTTGCTTTGACCTAGATTACTGTCCTGCATCCTGCTGCTATAATTCAA
>CAAKHG010016202.1:0-17556 GCA_901007715.1 Dactylopterus volitans | reverse complement strand
CTCTCCTCTTCTCCCTCCTCCTCTCTCCTCCATCACTCACCCCCTCCCTCCCTGTCACAGTTTTTCCACTCTCTCTCTCTCTCTCTCTCTCTCTCTCTCTCTCTCTCTCTCTCTCTCTTCCCCTCTCTCTCTCTCCCTCTCTCTCTCCAGGACCCGCCCCCCCCCATCTTCTTGATGCGACCGAGCTCGTTCCTCGCGGACTCCTCCGAATGTTAAACGCGCTTTAAGATTGTTTGTTTTTGTTTTTTTTAATTCCAAGTCTTCACGCCTTTTGAGACAAAGGCGTCTCTCCCTCGTCCCCACTTTGGAAGTTCGTCACGTGACCGTTCAAGCGGCGGAGGCGACGGGCAGCCCGGGACTCGGTGGCCCCGGCAGGTTGGGTGAGTAGAAACCTAAAAAACAAACAAACACCTCTTTAATTGTTTTTTTTTTTCGTTCGAAAGCCGCTGATGCGATGAGACGGGCTGTGATTTTTTTTTAACGTTTGTGCGCGTGTACGTGTGTATGTATGTGTGTGTGTGCGTGCATGTGTGTGTGCGTGCGCGTGTCGCTGTCATGGAAAATAGTGCAGCATCTCTCCCAGAGCATCGCGAAAAGAAAAGGGAGAAGAAAAAAAAAACCCAAACAAACCTCACGCTGCCTAAAATAACTGCGTGCAGTCATGTTGTCGAAAGTTAATTGTTTACTCCGTTAATTGCTTCATTTGCTGCGTGAGCTGCTGAAAATGTGCTGAAAATCACCTATCTGCGATAGAGGAGAGCATGAGAGAGCGTTCCTCTGGGCTCTGAGGGAGAGCTGCAGCTCAAGTTTAGCTTTTTTTTTTGTTTTATTTATTTTAAAGTACACCCGTGGAGTAGTAAAAGTACTGCAAAAGTAGAAAAGGCAGACGCCAAAAAAAAAAAAAGCAGAAGGTGCTGCTTTTTGGTACCATCATGCACCACGATGCCCTCTTGTGACGCCGCTCCCGTGAGCCTGCGCACGTCCACCTCGGGCCTGACAACAAATCGGGTTTTCTTGGGCGCCAGCAAACAAGATGTGACGGCGGCAGGTTTTTTTTTGGTGGCCGGGGTGGGACGAGAAAGTTATCACCGCACTCCACAGCAGTGATGATTATTGAGTAACAAAACACCCTTTCACACACACGCACACATGCGCACACACTGCCAGCACTCTGCATCAACAGGCCGTTTATTTGCTGGCTCATCGATAGTGTTCTATCTGCGTATCCGGTAGCCGCCTTTTATACACTTGTTGTGTTATTTTTTTGTTGTTTTTTTTTTTTTTCCCTCCCGCCTGATTGAGTTATTTAGCAACTCGGCTTCTCCTCTGTAAAACCTCTCCAAGAGGGCGTCAGCGAGAGACATGTTTCTTCTCCGTCCATTGATTGCATGAGGAAGTAGCAGGGAGGAGGTCGGCCGCTCGCCTCCTCCTCCTCATCGTCTTCCCCTTTCCCCTCTCCTGAGTCTCCTGGGCCTCCTGAGTTTGATTTTCATTAACTTGCTCGAACTCCATCCAAGTTCCGTGAGTCACGGGCCGACGGCGGCGAGGCGGCTTTGGCGGCGTGTGACATCCTGCGTGCGACGGCGTGACTCAGCGCTGGCGTCCTGTCAGCGCGGTTAATCAGTCGAAGCAGATGGAGTTGGATTTTTGTTGTTGTTGTTGTTTTTTTTTCTGCACACATTAGAGGCTCCAGTGTGCTAATAAAGGGACCTTAAGCATCATTGGAAACAGTGATTCTGCTCTCATGTGGACCCGTTTCATTGTTAATTACCTTGAGACGATCCAGATCTTCTTTTTTTTCCCGCCTCCTTTTTTTTTTTTTTTTAATGCTTCTCATAAAATATGCCCAAACTCTCAATGTGAGCAGCGTCATATTTGCACACCGCGCTTCACCTGGCTGCTCATAGTAACTTTTTTTTTTTTTATCACGTTGTTTGTCTTCTTTTTTTTTTTTAAATCCTTAATATTCTGCAACCTCAGAGCCATAAAACCACAAGTTGCCTCACATGGAAGCGCACTGCTGTTTCGGAATCACACTTTTCAGTGGGGCTATAAATCCCCACCCCCCATAATTTCTGCATTTTTGCACTTTTGCTTTTATTGCGTGTGACTGATGAATGAAGACCTTTTGATTAAGGAGACGCTGGCTCCGTTCACCATGAAAACATCTGCGTGGAAGAAATGATTAGAGTAAATCTCAGCCACCTGGTCTGCACTCCTGAACTTGCATCTGCTTTGGCATCCTCCGGAATCGGCAGGAAGGCCCCAACTTTCCGCGTCCAAATCTTCCTAAAAACCCGGCGTCAGCCTAAACACACGCAGCCAGTTACATATATCTTCGGATACTGCCTGTGTGCACGACTTTAAACCGTCTTTGTTGGGGGTTTTTTTTTGTTGTTTTTTTGCCTCACTGTCCTCATATGAGATCCTCATCAGCCGAAAGAAGCGCCCCCCTCCACACACACACACACACACACTCACGCACGCTTGAAAACGTCCTCCTCCAGACTGTTTCAGCTATCAGTGGCACTGGGCTGACCCACTTTCTGTCTGGTCAAGCTACAAAGTCTCGTCTGACAGCTGAAGATCTGCTCGACTTACCATCTGTTTGTCCGGGAAGGGCGTCAGACTCGGGCGCGCCATCGGATCTGTTTGCGTTTCAGGAGATGACACCGGCTGCAGACACACACGCACACACACAAAAAAAAAACAAACCCAAAAAAACATGAGGCAGATATTGAGAAAAGTAGAACCGAGATGGGTGTCGTTATTGTTAATTTGAACCCCCCCCCCCACCCCCATCCACTCCCACTCCCTCCCACAGAGCCTCTATGTCTTTTAAAATTTATGGAAGCGCCAGGGCCGGGGCGTCTGCGCGACGTCGCCTGAAAGCCACAACTTTTCTTGACAAATTTACACCTGACGGTCACGCGCCATTTGATCAGGGCTTAAGCGAGATCACAGGCCGAGGTCTTTTGTGTCTGTGTGAGTGTGTGTGTGTGTGTGTGTGTGTGTTATCTGTCGGATCTGTCAGGGACGAGGCTTCCAGAATTACATGTCCGCAAAGGACACTTGAGTGGCCGTGCGATTGAAAGTGAGCGAAAATTCGCCCGTGTGAGGTGCCTTTCGGGTGCCCTTCGGGACCCCCGACTTCTTCAGATCGGGTTTATACTGGATTCGATTCGGTGTGCCCAGAGGATGCATTTTACTGGCATCTCTTTTAGCTTCTGGATGGATTTCCCATAAAAGAGGTGGAGGTGGCCTCCGTGTCTGAAAAGTGGAGCCAGCATGGAAGTCTGTTAACCCCCCGGAGGCCCAGCCTGCCCTATTCAACAAACATTTCCATCGCGTGTAGTTATGATATTGTAACTTTTTAACCATAAATCATCGCTGCTAATGTGTTTTTTTTTCTCCTTCCAATGAAACATAACAGCTGTGCGGTTCCAGCGGTGTGATCATCGACCTTTTCGTCGAGGCTTGAACTCCGGTGTCTCTTTATGGACTTTTCAAAATAAACCCATCCATCGTATAATCACACGATCAATATAGAAAGTCTTTAGTGAATGTTTTATCGATTCTTCCATGATGGAGATCGTTAGCATGTGAGGCTGGTTGGCATATACCTGTCTGACAACAGTTCCTTTTGAGTGTCTCCACCAATCAGACGTCTGCTGTCATGTTGTTGATCCACTGATCACCAACCCAAATGATACGAATAGGGAGTAAGTCTAACAAATAACCTGTAGATCTCACAAATCAACTCATATGCCAAGAAAAGCCTATATAATGACAGGACTTTTTTTTTAAGTGTGAGTATTGTTTAAACTTTATTACCTAAAATTATGATTTTTTTTTTATTTTTGATTTTTTTTTAACTTTCTGGTTCTCAAGACATGTGAGAACAGTTTTTACGAAAACAAAAAAAGCTCGTTCATGCTTGTTTTGTGAGTTATTTTGTAGCTGTGTTTTCTTCTTCTTTTCCTGCCTCTGATGGTCCCATAACTTATTTATAGATTCAAGTGACATCGCTGCAGCACAAATATTCTGATGGCCCAAGAGGCCCCCGTCACCCCACCACCCACCCCCGACCCCACCAAAAAAAACAGCTGGTATATTGCTTGATTTTGTTTTTCAGGGTTGATGTTCTACAAGTATTATTACAGAAATAAGTCCAAGTTAAACAAAAATAGCTTCTGGTTAAACCTGAATTCTTTCTAATGGCCAGCAGGGGCCACTCAATCGGTTGCAAAAACAAAAGAAAATTACTCTAATTTGACTCAATAAATTTCTCATGAGTTTATGGTCTCAATCACTGGCTTCTTCAATACAATATAATGTTCACTTTGTGAAAATTATTCCTATGTGAGGTAAAATAGATGGTGACCGTGGCCACTTTGCAGTTGACTGGGCGTTACCATGGTGAATTGTAATAGCCACGGTACTCCACCCTCTCATCCAATCACAGCCAGGCTCCTAAAAAGCCCCGATAGCGATGGCCACAAGGCCCGAACCTGAGGTTTCATAACAGTGGTCCGCAAAAAACCAACGTCACGTTGGCTACATCTGCTCTTTTACTGCGCATATTAGATTTCCTAAGAACACACTCACATGGAGGAAACTTTGCTGATGCGCCGAGAGCCGTAACCTTTTTCGTCCGTTTTTGATTCATGCTCAAATACCTGCAAACCACCCCCGCCGGTCCACGTTTGCTTTGCTCCTTAGCCTCCGCCGCCGCCGTGGTGTTGCTACTGGCACTCGGGGCGGCTTGTGTTGCCGTTTCAAACTTGCATCAATAACAGACAGCCTGCGGCGTGATATCGCAGGCCTCTGTTTGTCTGACCCCACACACGCTCTTTGTTACACAGCGGCGGCGGCGGAGTTTTCCTAAAGAGAGTTCCATAGTAAACAAAGGCCAATATTCATTCCCAAGTTTACAATAATCTGGATGCAAAAAATAGCCCTGATGAGAAAGACAAATGCACAGGGAATTCAGAAGAAGGTGACAGGGGTTGAGTGTTCCTACCAGGGGCTTATATAAGCCTTTCAACTACATGTGCTCTGCAGCCGTGCAAATAATTTGGAGCAGATTCGACTGCAGCGCTCCAGCTCGGGGGGCTTTGGGTCGCTCGCTCTGCTCCAGCTGTGGAACACGTACAGTTTCGCTGGGCCCCGGCTCAAGTAACCAATCATAAAATGCAGAGGTCGGTGGGTTTGGGGCTGCAACAGGAGGGGGAGGAGCCAGCAGCGGGTTGATGGAGTGACCACAGACTACTTGTTCTGTGGTGAGGGTCTTTCCTAGGGTTGCTTATGTTCGCGGTCGGCGCTCAGGGGTGGTGGGTGGAGCAACCAATGGCGACATTGCTCATTAAGATTTCAGGGGCTTTCATTGGTGTCTGTCTCGCTGCGGCGTCTACGCGCGATGACTCGACCCCGAGTGAAACCTGAGATGTGGAATTAGAGGAAATGCGGCACCGAACCCGGGGCCCAGGAGGGGTTTGTGATGAAAACGAGGTTTCGCCCGTGTTTTCGGCGTTCGGCGTCGATGCTCGGGTGAAATCGTTTTTTGTTTTTTTTGCGCGCCCGAATGGAGCGTGGGCTGCTGGCTTTGCAAGTCATGACGCCGCATGAGCACGATGTGAGTTTTGCGTGCGGGGCGGCTGTTTTGTCGTTGCTTGGCACCATGTGGACCCAAACTGCCCCAACTGATGTTTTCTTGAGCTCGAATCCAGATCCGTTCCACCAGCTGTGCTACGCTATGACTCCCCCGGTCGTCCATCTTGCTTTTTCTTTTATGGAACTTATTTTCCCTTTTTATTATTATTTTTTCTTCGTAATTCTACTTTCCAGGCCACTTCTCAAAGACAAACATCGGCGCAGGGAAAGGTGCAAATGACGGATAATCGCTATTTGTCAGCGTCCCGATTAGTCAAAACAGCGCAAAAACAAAAAATCCGCCTAGGAAAAACAGAAGAAGCCAAAATTTGGGGGGATCGCTGATGGAAATAGTTGGAGCGGTGTAGTTCGAGGGCCTCTCTCCTGAACTCGCTTCTGTTTACGTGTCAGAGGAGGAGAATATTGAGATGCAGACCTGCGTGCGCACAGCAAGACGTTTCCCTATCAGCCTCCTATTGGCGAGGGCCAAGGAGAAAGCGCGTCGGCGAAAGGCCGCCCCGGTTCCATTCCGATTCCTGCTTTTTCGTTTTGCCCTTTAGAAGGGGGGGGGACACTCGGGAGAAGCTCGGCAGGCGAGGCGAAATTATTAGGTGGAGGCAGATGATAATGAACTGGGGACCTGTAGTCAATAAAAAAAAAGAAAAAAATAATAGGAGAAACACCCAATTGAAAGACATCTTCAACAAAGAGCTGGCGAGACATCCCGGTAACGTTTGCGTTTGTGACGTGTGAACGGCAAAATTGCTTGTTTAATTGGCGAGCGATTGGTTTGTTTATTAGCTCGCATGCATGCAGAAAAGCCCTGCAGAGCCGAGGTGAAGTGGCTGAGGGAGAAGACGTTGCCGTTTTCAGCCTTTTTTGAGAAAATAAACAAATACCGGCCCTCTGTGCGTTACAAGAGGGCCCACGTAGCCCGCGGGAGTGCTTGAGAGGCCTCCTCGGGATTTAACAAAAAAAAAAAAAAGACCTGCTGCGTTTCCTGCCGCTTATGTTTGGCCTCTGGGCGTCCAGAAAAAGAAAAGTGTTTACAGCTTCCCCTCCACATCATACAAACAAGATGACCCCGGTGGTCTCCCTCCCTCCCCCCCTCCCTCCCGATAGCATCTCCGCTGTCGCCCTCCCTCCGCGCCGTTTGCCCAGGATGTCCTGCGTGGCGGTCGGCTGTATCTGGCTCTCGTCGCCTCCCGCGCCCCCGTCTTCCTGTTGTGCTGGGCAGAGACGCAGGTGTCGCGCTAGGCCGCCGACGCGCTGCAAAAACGCAGATGACCGCGCCGGTGTTTTCAATTAGCGCGTGCTGCCGGGGCCGACTTCCATCTTTCATTAGCCGCGAGAGCGGCCAGCAGAGCGAATTAATGGCGCCACCTGTGTGGATTGAAACCGCTTCAGTCTAGCGACACTGCTGGGAAAAGGCACTTAGACATCGCAGTAAGTAAAGGAACATTTTAGGAGGGTTCACCTTCAGGGTAGCACACGTGGCCCCGAGGTTTTTGAGTGAAGAAAACGAGGCTTTAACTTCCAGATGCGTGCAGGATGAGGCCCATCTGGAGAGAGGGAGGGAAAAACGACCTTCTTAGGCTGTTTGTTAAAAAAAAAAAATGCCCAAAAAATGATCGCTGCAATAAGTCTCAGGTTTTCGCTTCATCCTCCAGAAAGGCAGCACACCACGTGCCAGAGGAAGCCCAGTAAATCAGTGGGGTGTTTTTTCTTTGAGGAATTTACTGGACCAGACTGGACTTCCTGGAAATGGTGATAGAGGAGAGAGAAGCCAGCACAGGTAGCCACCGGTTTTGGTGAAGCCGAGCTGTGTCGGCAGCAGCCTTTGCTAATCATTCACCAAGACGTCACAGCTGACCGACGTGCCTCACACGCAGCTGACTTTTTAAACCGCACGACATTGATGGAGATGCACATCTGTCTCGCCGTGACGGCTGTACCGCCCTGCAGGCCGCAACAATCAACTCTTTGGTACATCAACCCGGTGTCTAATTATTTTTTATGAAGGGCTAAAAAGGGCTAAACAGGTCGAGGCTGGAGATAAATGGCAGGGGAAAAAAAAACAAAAACATGTATAGGAGCAGAAAAGGACCAGCCCCAGTGGTCTCCAGCCTCCAGCTCGCTGAGTCGTAGCAGCTGCAGGGGAAAAAAAAAAAAAGAAACGAAAAAACCTGCAGTCGCGTTAGACGTGTTGTCTTAATCGAAAGCAGACGCGGCGTCTGTTCGGGCCTGTTTCTGTAAATTGCCCCTCTGCCGCCCCGCGTCCAAGGCTTACAGACTCGCCGTGAGGCTGAACCTTGTCTGCCGCATGAAGTATGCCATTCTCAAACTTTGTGACTCAGCGAGGGGTCGGAGGGGCCTCGCGCGACGTTACCCAGACGCGCTGCGGGATCAGTCTGATCCCGTTAGCGGCCGTGGGCCTCTGCGGGAAGCCCATATTTTTTTTATTTTTATTTTTTTATTTATTTTTTTGTTTTACCTGGATATATCAACAAGACACTGAACTTGCGCCACGACCGTTTCATACGACTAAGAAAAGGAAAACATAACTCATTTCTGAGAGGGAGAGAGAGAGAGCGCCCTTGTTAGGCGCAGCGTCTGCCTCGTCGGAATAAGTCAATAACGGGGATTTGCAGACACTGAAGCGCATTCAGCTGCTGTGCTCGCTGGTGGGTTTGGCCGGAGCATGCGGGGGTTTGATTTTAACACCTCTGCGGCAGCGGTTCTCCAACCGTGGGGGGGGGTCCAAGACCACAGGAGTAAGCAATGTCCATGGTCCCCTGCCAAAACAAAAGTCGTAATGGACAGGGGAGAGAGTGGATTGCCTGTGTGTATGTGTGTGTTTAGGTGAACCCGAGCAGGGCCTGTGCGCGCACATCTGTGTTTATGTTCGATGCCGCCGGAGTTTTGTGATGAGCTGGCAGTTCCGCCGCGGTTCTGCGTTTCCCTGAAGTGTGGTCGCCTGCCCCCCCCGCCCCCCGGCGGCGCCAGGTATCGACCAGCCCCCCGATGGACGGGCTGCAAACTTTGGCCAAGCTGCGAAACAGCTCGGGGCTGCTCTTGGCCCCTGTCATCCGACGTTAAGTAGCTCCAGATGTGGACGGGCGCATGCTCGGCACCCCGCGGCCAATATTAATAGATCATTGCACCAATGACAGTCATTACATAACCGTCAAATGATGAAGTCATTATGTATGCGCTAGTAAAAAGTTGGCTGGATCTCCTTTCAACTCTCAACTTTAGATTTATAGAATAAGCCTGGTTGTTGTCAACCTCACAAATTGCACGGAGCTGAGCCCCCACACGACTCGCTCACCCATTCATTCATTCATTCATACGTTTGTTTGCTTTTAAAAGCGCCCCGTGCAAACCGCGGGCACTATTTTTGCGCATCATTACGGCGCCTTTGGGTGCTCCGGTGGGTGTTTATGGCAGCAGGAAGGTGTTTTTGCGGGACCGACTGGAACGAGACGTGTCCTTGAATACGCTGGGGAAAAAAAGGTTCAGCAGGACCAGCTCATCTCGTTTCACTTTCAAACCCGTCAGATTGTTCAACCCGCTTTTAAGTTTGCGCGCGCTTGTGTTTTCGGCGACGGCCGCATGTGGAATCAGCAGAGCTGCTGGCATATCTGCTCTCTATCAACCTCTTTGCAAGCAGAAGATTGGTTGTCGGGGGGGGTTTGCTCGCCAATAAACATGTGTTGAACGCTTCTCTGAAGGTGCCGTAATCAGGCATCAGACGAGATTGGGGGGGAAAAAAAAAAAACAACCTGACGCGCGTATGTTTGTTTACTTGTCACGCATAAATAGGGATTTTTGTTCTGCTCCGAGGCGACGCTGCCGTCCACAGTCAGCAGAGGTTGCATCTGTTTTCTTAAACTCCTCTGAAGATTTCAAAGGCTCTTGACCCCGTGGCCTGCTTTGTGTATGCAGGGGAAACTTGTGCTCACGTACTAATAAATACAGATGAATTAACGTCGGCCTCTGCATAGTTTTATCATGGGAAGATCATCAAATGACACGGCGACTAAAGCCTCACATTAATCTCTTCTTTAATAGCAGCGTTTCCCACAACTTTCTGACCTTGGAAGCGGAGGACTGAGACAATTTGTGCTGGAGGCAATATCAGGCAAAGATAAGGGGCGTTATGTTGAGGAGATTAGGTTGTCATGGCGGGAAATGAGCGTGAGCATGATGCACTGATGTGCAAAAAGAATGAGGACCACAGCATCAAAGGGGTCAGTGGTAAAATGGAATGTCACTGATATGCATGACAAATTCAATTGCAAATTTGATCGTAAAGCTGTCAGAGAAATGACTTTTTTTTTTTTAAATGAAATTAACTCCAGTTCACTTTGCTCAGAGTTCATCACTCAGCATCTTAAAGTCAAAATGTGTGTTTTCAACCACACGTCCTGGAGCTAAAGCCGCATGAACTTAACCTTTTTGAGGCACACAATCAAAGATACAATATATTTTGGAAAAAAATCATGCAAAACAATTCTTTGTAAAATCTAAACCAGTTTATCGGGACTCAAAACACGTTGGCTTTAGTTGGAGCAACTGACACAAAATAAAAAATTCAAATCAGCCAGCAAATGCTTCAATAGTTCTGTGTGCCCTAGTTTGCTTTTCTTGGTCTTACATGATGGAAAATGCGATATTTTATATGGAAAGCTTAATCGGTTTATATACTCAGGTGTTGTGTTGAACAAACGACGACCTGAAGGACATGAAGAATTCCTTTGTTTTTTTCTAAAAGCGGGACTTTGGCTGCTCATATTTTAACCGAAAAACGTCCAGTTGGTCCTGCTGAGGTCGGATTCTGGCACGGTGCTGTGAGACGAAAGTGCAGCTCAACTGCCGTCAATGTCGCGGACTGTTGAGTCCCAGGAACACTAACATCGCAGCTCTGCCGCAGCCTTATCGTCGGCTCGTGATGATGTCGCAGAGGACAGCGGGGCTCGCGCTGGGCCTCCTGGAGGGCGGTCGGGCGGCAAAATCACAGGAAGAGACCAGGCGGAAGCGTGCGTCTGAATCAACAGGCCGCCCGCGATTCGCGCTGAAACAATGGCACAAAGGACATTCCAGCAGATCAGTCAAGCATCACAGCCGTTAGAAATATCCTGCGTGTACAGTCAGCGCGGGAGAGGTGTTTCCAAATGACTGCGGCGTGATGCATTTGAGGATTGAAATTCTTGCGTTATTAACAGTCTGGCTGTGGTCCAATCAAGCCAAAAAATGTGTTACATTGTCTTAAATTAGTCTGCTGTACAGAAGACGACTCACATATGCGGTGCTTTGTCAGGATATTTGGCGTCGTAAAACTCGTGGCCCGGCTAATATCTTGCTGGCGCGCTAACTAGCTGCAGTGGAATCGCACGTGAGTAAGTGAGAATCCTCAGGGTTTCCCAGTCACGCTTTTTTAACTACATTTTTACTTTAACAAGTATTTTTCATCCTTTAAAGTGACCTTAAAAAGGTGTTAAAGAGCCTTAGATTTAACCCATTCCAATCCTGGTTGTGGGCTCCCCGTCATTTGTCGCATTGTCCTGAGCAACGGCAAAGGTCCAACGGTTTTTAAGCATTCACCTTCTCATCAGGGTGACATGTAGTAACACTAGTGATAATATAACTTATAATTTAGCATCTCCATCATGACACGCTCATGAGAAAAGCCCTCCAAAACTAGCTTACCCTGCGGACTCAGTTAGCAAACACTTAAACTTGTTAGCATGCTAATCTGGGATTGTTCAGATGCCACGGTGTATCTGCTTACCTTCAACATGCTAGCATTGTCCTTACGAGCATGCTAGCACATGATGCAGTTAGTTTTAATGACACATTGTCACCTACAACATAAGAAGTAAGATTTCATTGTTGTTGTTGTTGTTGTTATTTATCAATTGTCCAACACCGTCGATGGAAAAGACAACAATCAAGTGGTAATATTTATATTACCAGTTATTTTCCAGGACAAATTAACACAAGAAGAGGCTCTGATCATTAAAAAAAATGGGGAGAGCTTAAATGAAATGTCATTGCAAACGCTGCACACGGCTGCTCACGTTCAAAGTCGCCAAAACAAAGACTTCTAAAGAGGGGCCGGAGGGTGAAGACCCCCATGCAGGTGGCCAATCAGGGCACAGAGTGGGCGTGGAGGTCAGATTGATGGATTGGCTCCGAAGGCGCCTCCGAGTTGGGACGCAGCGACCTCAGCTAAAGAGGCCTGCCGCATCCTCGCCGGTGGAGTCGCCGGCATTGCCCCGCCGTCGCTGGGACGCTGCTCGCTGTTGTGACTGGTGCAGGAATGGCAGGACGCGCCTGTGCCTCTCATGGCCGGCGGCCGTCCCGCGCTGCGGACTGAGAGGCTTGTCATCTGCGCTCTCGCTGTGGGAGTTTGCGAGTGCAACGCTGTGTTTTTTCAGTCACGGTTTGTGGAAACACTGTGTCTTTTACAAGGACTTTCTGTGTCTCTGTACGTATTATGATCCACAGAGCATTACGGCACATATAATTACAGCGCTGTATGGTCATGTCCTTCCTTAAAAAAAAAAAAAACCTCAGCCGCTGCCTCCATTTTGGGTTTTCCACCATTTCGCTCGCTAATATCTGGATACAACATAAGGCTTGTTTTCAGGGACCAGACATGATTCCAATTATTTTTTCCCCCAAGAGTTTTTGTTGATGCTGCCGAGGTGAGTCGACGCGTTTATTTAGCGTCGCAGTTTGTTTGTGTGGATCACTTTGCTTTCTCTGACCAGCGGAGCCGCAGTCATCCCGCCTGTGGTTTTGGTTTGCCATGTGGACGACCAGGCAGCAGTTTGCACTGTGGGCCTGCGTACGAGGGCGCACGAGCCTCCCAATGCAACGGGGAGAGCGAGCTGGCACCCAGCCCGGCTTAACAAAAACAGAGTTTCGGCGTCAACCACATCAGATCACGCGCACATGTGCAAAAAACTAAACATTTCAAGAATGTGGATAACGGGGATTATTTATTTGTTCTCGGCGCAGCTGAGGGCCGCAGTCGCACCGCTGCGCTTCGTTTGTTCTTCCGTGACAGCGGCGATCGGAATTAGGCGTCCGGACATTCACAGGCTTTACGCGCAGATGTGGTAACAGCTCGAGCTCGCTAGGATCCAGTTAAACCGGAGCCTCATGATCCACCTTAAATCTGAGTCGTCAAATTTCAAAGAAATCACAGGTGTTGACAAAAAACATGAGCAAGCGTCCAGGTCAGCTAGCGGCAGCGTGACGGGAAACCCAACATCCCCACCAACTCAGGACGCTTCGCACTGAAGCAGCCGAACGGAATTCGGTGTGTTATTTTTACACCTGCGCTTCTTCCAGCGAGATATGTCGAAATGTCTCATGCGCAGAAGGCTAATTTAGCCGCTGATATGCATTCAAACCGCAACCCGTGGCTGCGAGCAGATACATGCGTCAGAATTGCTTTCATGGCGGCCGGCCCGCTCCTATGCGGTGCAGTGACTCACTGTAGCTGAGCAAAGAGAGAGAGGGGGGATCATAGCACGGCCCCTCACGCTGCAGTTACTCATGTTATTTGATAATTTTGCCAGCAGGGATCTTTGTCGGAAAGCCTGTTTTTCCAAAAACGGCTTTAAGAGGTCAGATGATGAAGTATGAATAGCAACAAAGTCCGCTTCTGGAGCCGTTTGCGGTGATGAATGTGTTAAGGATGGGACTTTTTCCCCCCTTTTCCCCAAATCCCATGTCAAACTTTTTCGTGACTCATCCGCCCATTAAGTTTTAGACAAAGTTGATTTACGGTTTACTATTTTCAATTTCTAACGCAGTTTTTGTCACACGAAAAAAAAAAAGAGTTCAACCACTTGTTAGAAACGCTTTCTGGCAGAAAACCTTTGTGGCAAACTTCCTCCTTGTGTAAGTAGCTCACTAATGCTTCCAATGACAGACCGCCGCTAGCTAGTTAGCGCTGCAAACATTTAGCCATATTTGCAAGTTATTTTTTCACACATTGCAGATCAAAGAACAATTGGATGTTTTTTTTCATCATCTGCTTCGATGTTTTTTGCATTCCCAAATCATATTTATTTATTTTTATATCCCAGCCTGTCATGGTTGAGTACACATATGGTTTTCCCTTTGTTTTTTTTGTTGTTTTTTGGGGGACGTTTTTGTGGGTTTATTCGGCAGGCACATTGCGCATTTCTGCAAATGTGCCGGAGTTAGCCAAAAGGTGTTGCTAACGAGCGCACCCAAACTCGGAGTAAGAAATGTAAAGTGAGGGCTGTAACCAAATAACGGATGATTGAAAGAGGTCAGTGTGAATGTTTCTGATCTGCAGCAGGTGTGGTGTTTATTTGAATTTTTGTTTCGAGTTGCGTCTTCTATAACACATGGATTTTCCAGATAGGCAAATTTTTTTTTTTTTTTTTATATTCCCCCCAGATTCCAGCGTCTCCATGGATGTTTTCCAGATGCTTCTTTAAAAACAGCTTTGCTCGCTAAGTCCAAAAACAAAGGCTGCATTTCGAAGCCGGCACATCTTCAGCAATCTGCAGGATGTCTGGGAACATGAGGTTGTTGTAGTTCCTGTGTGGTTGCAAGTGGACGTCAGCACAAAACCAGCCTGGCGCCCGGGCCGCTCCGCTGTTAAACTGCCGAACTCGTGCTGATGTCCTCATGCGGTCCACAAACAACAGTGTTACCATGGCGACCTTATCGCGCCGACCACTGCAATCCATTGGCTCTGTTCTCAATCAGCGAGTGGACAGACGCCGTGACATAAGCGCCAGTGCCTCCTGACTTCACTCATAAAAACAGCCAACCCCCTTTACTCACACACACGCACACACACGCACAGAGTCCTAACTTATCTAATTTTTAAACTCTTTACCACGACAGGAGAAGGTGTGGTCATCGCACATTTCATGTTCTCGTGTCCCAACGTCTTAAATCTTCCTCAGCTTTCATGTTCAAGACCAATCTAAATCGCTGCCTAGCGCGGGCCTCATTCCCCTTGAAGGGACCATTAAAATAAAGACGCGGGGAGAGAAGCGAAATTGCATTCAAGACAGAAAATTGGCCGAGTCACAGTCATTGGTTCCCGCTGGAACTTCAACTTAACTTAATTCATGCGGAGGGGGGAATAATGAGTTGGTGGGGGGGGCACAGGCTGTTTCCTGTTTTTCTCACTTAGATTAAGTATAGCCGGCCACAAGGCCCGAGGTTGCCAAATGAAAAGCTGGCCTGACGTTGCCGGTGCAGATGACATGGAGTTGAGACGAGGTGATTTTGCCCGTCTCTCCACCGCGGCTCCCTAACTCGCGGGACCTTGAGCGGCTCGAGCCGAAGGTCAGATTGGCCGGCTGCAGCGGGCATCTGTTGCGCTAAACAGCCGGAGGGGGGAGAAAAAGTTCCGATGGAGGTGATCCAAATAATTCATTTCCCCGTTTTTATTACTGGAAACTTGCAACAACAGTTAAAGAAGAAAAAAAAAACAACAACTCCAGGGTGTATAGAATCGTTGCCATAGGACGCACAAAAAAAAGAAAAAGGCTGAAGTTACGATGAGTGTTTGTGGACGGGAGAGACGATTTGCACGATACAAAAGGTGGGCAGCGTTTCTAAAATCAGAGGTCAAAAGTTTAGGAATTCTCACTTTACTTCCAAAAATGACAGAGCTCGGTTAGTGAAATACAGAGTTCCAACCCCCCCCCCCCCCCTCTCTCTCCTCCCTCTCTCTTGCTAGATCATCCTCTTGTCAGGAAACTCCCCTGAGAACCATCAAGTTCTTTTGAGCTGCCAGGAGTTTTTCACTCAAGCCTTTTTTTTTTTTTTAAATTTTCCAGTGTGGGAGGGTTGGGTAAGGGGCGGTGGGGGCTTCAGCTTTTTGTGGCAGGGTACCCACCTTTTACCGTATGTTATGTCTTTGCTGCAAGCCGGGTGAGACGTGTTGATGTAGGCGCTGGGATTTTTTTTTGCAGTGGATGGAGTTGAAAGCGTGGCAGAACTTGATGCGCGCCATCGGAACCCGTGGGTGTACTTTTCTGCAGTGTAACGTGTGTTCTCGTATTACTTTTTTTTTTTTTTTTTCGTTTTGAGGGGGTGAGTGGGTGGGTGTGGCATGTAATTGTTTTTCGCCATGTAGCCCCCCCCCCTCTCCCTACCCCCATCCCTCCCACCAGTCACCCACGCACCCAACATGAAGTATGGCAGCAACTGGGGAGCGAGTGCCAGTCTCGCTGCGGTCTAGCAGAAGAACCCCTTTCTCTGTGCCAAGACGAGAACCCAGATGCAAAGGATTATGGGATTTATATTGAGTTTACAGTAACTCTGGTTTAATATGAGGGTGGGATAAGGAGGGAGGAGGGGAGGCGGGGGGGAGAGAGGGGACTGTGGTCGGTGTGTCACAAGGAGGGCTGCTGGTAATTTATTCCAAATGGCAGTTTGTGTCAGTTTCTTCTCTTTATGGGTTTGTTATTCTAAGAGCTGGATTATAAATTCACAGCTTAAACCTTTAGCTCGGAGAAGACGACATTCTCACGCTTTTAATTTTCAATTTTTTTAATTTAAAAATTTTTTTTTTAAAAGCACACAAGATGATTGCAATCAGAGGGCGATCATGTAAATCTCCTTTAGGGCCGCGGTACTCGCCGCGACTTCACTGGCCAACCTTTAAGCGTAACGGTGTGCAGCCATGCTCTAATCAGCGCGGCGTGGCCACCCCGTTGCCGGGGGACGTTCGAGTCGGTGTTTATCCTTTCGGCCTCCGCTTCCCTGTCTGTGCAAAACACCGAGTGAGCTTGCTCTCTGATTCACTTTGTCATGTTAAGAGCTCCGCAAGGGCCCGCAGTAAACCGCAGACTTCTGTTTGCAAAGATTTTTGTCTCCCGGGGGAGGCCGAGCTCGCGGAGGCTGCCTTCAGTTCAGTGTTGGTGGGCAGGGCGACGGGGAGCAGAGGCCGATTCGAGGCTCATTTCTGCTCTCTCTCTCATTGTTTTAATGGCGATGTAATACTGTTGAACCGCTTCTTATCCCTCCCCGTTGGGGAACGCCAACTGATTAAATCACTCCTTAAAAAGCCGAGCTCCACGCGGGCAGGCCGCCATTCCAGAGCGGTGACCAGCCTGCGTCATTAAAACGGCAATCAGCCCTGCAACAGGTAACAAAAATTGCATCCCGATTGGCATTTTAATTTTATTTTTGTTTTATCTGCATTGTGGTGATGAAGTTCAGGAGGATTTATGTTATTAAGTTTAAAAAAAAAAAACCCAAAACAACATCTGCACTCATTTAAATGGTACTCCAAGTTTCTTGATTTTGTTTTGAAACTAGTCCCAGAAGCAGGCCGCTATTTCTTCGCCCCCCCAGAAAAACATTTAATTGATTGCATTTTCTACATCTAGTGACAGCTTTGGTTTCTATTAAAAAACTCTCAATAGAACAGAGGCTTTTGAGGCATCATGGCACAGTCGGTCGTCTCTTCAGTAATCAGAGGGTTACTGCTTCCATCCCTCAGCCCCAGCAGAGACGCTCTCAAATGGCACATTTCCATTACATGGTGCTGGCTAACTCACCTCGCCTCGCCTTTTTTTGGTTTTCCGTTACGAAAAAGTACCTGTTGCCTGGTACCTGGTACCAAACTTTTTTGGTATCACCTCCGTCGAGGCTCCAAAAAAGTAGGCCCGGTACTAAAATGTGACGCCAGAGCACTGCAGACCACTGACTGGTCAGAGAGGATCGTCACTGCGTCTCTGCGTCATCAACGTGCAGCAAAACCAAGCCCGCCATTTTTAAATAGCGAAGTGTGTGTGTGTGTGTGTGTGTGTGTGTGTGTGTGTGTGTGTGTGTGTGTGTGTGTGTGTGTGTGTGTGTGTGTGTGTGTGTGTGTGTGTGTGTGTG